>JAHWFO010110363.1:0-20455 GCA_023313115.1 Rhysida immarginata | reverse complement strand
CGATATTTATTATTTTTCCGAAATCTGAGGTAGACAGTGACCTTCCTTATGCTTTGAAGGTCATGTATGCGAAATTTTATCAAGATCGGAATAAAACTGTAGATTTGTATAAAAAACGTACACACAGACCCACCCACAGACAGACCCACAGACCCACAAACATCCTTCTTTATATATATAGATAGACTAGCAAAGGTACCCGGCGTTGCCCGGGATAATTACACATGGATGTAAACAGAACAATCTCAAAAAATTAAATTAAATTTTGCAATATCTTAAAAATAAACACATGAAAATGCTTAGAATTAATACAGTAAAAATTCTTAATGAAAATTCGAAAAAAATCTTTTTAAAGGCTCACAATGGATGGACCGCTCCAATAATTTCTTACTCAGGTAATCTTACTTCAGATGTACACTTGATGTTGTTGCAATTTCCACTCTTCTCTCGTTGTGTTGAAGCAAAATTTGGCCTTTCATCACTTTGGGTAGTCTAGCGGTCGCCAATTCTTCTATTTACTTGCTTCCCATTTGCTCAATACAGCACGGAGCTAAAGGTTTCCTTTCTCTGTCGTCTTTCCACTCTTTCTCAATAGTCTGCTAACTCTTCATTATCTCTAGCAAAGGTACCCGGCGTTGCGCGGGATAATTACACTTGGATGTAAACAGAACAATCTCAAAAAATTAAATTAAATTTTGCAATATCTTAAAAATAAACCCATGAAAATGCTTAGAATTAATACAGTAAAAATTCTTAATGAAAATTCGAAAAAAAGGCTCACAATGGCTGGACCTCTCCAATAATTTCTTACTCACGTAATCTTACCTCAGATGTATATTTAGTGTTGTTGCAATTTCCACTCTTCTCTCGATGTGTTGAAGCAAAACTTGGCCATTCATCACTTTGTGCAGTCTAGCGCTCGCCGATTCTTCTATTTACTTGCTTCCCATTTGCTCAATACATCACGGAGCTAACTGTCGTCTTTCCATTCTTTCTCAATAGTCTGCTAACTCTCCATTATCTCCAGTTACTCATCATTTTTAAAGATTTTCAAGAAATTGTTAAGTACTAAGAACTCTCTTTTCTAAGAAAAGCCTGAATAACAGGAATTCTATGCATTGTTACAAATTGAAACTTATCCATATTGCATCATCATTTTATGTTCATTGTTATAATTCTCGGAAAGGATTGCTTTAACATTGCATCATCATTTTGAGCTCATTGTTATTGGTGAATTGCGTGTTGAAACCATTGTTGATACCTATTGTTGCACAAACTTTTATTTGCATTGTTGGTCATGAGATATATATTGTTGTCCGTGCAGAGTGTTTGTGAATTGCGTGTTGATACCATTGTTGCAAAAACTTTGTCTTGCATTGTTGGTCATGCGATATTTCTCATTAATATGCCCTGCCATAACCATGAATATCGATTTTTTATCAATAATTATTATTTTTTCGAAATCTGAAGTAGACAGTGACCTTCCTCATGCTTTGAAGGTCATGTATGCGAAATTTCATCAAGATCGGAATAAAACTGTAGATTTGTATAAAAAACGTACACACAGACCCACCCACAGACCCACAGACGCACAGACCCACAAACATCCTTCTTTATATATATAGAAGATATATAGAAGTTATGTCATGACCACCAAGCGATTGCCATGTCTTTAGTAAACTGAAGGAATCCCTTCGAGGAACGCAGTTTGAAGATGACGACTATCTAGTGGACGCTGCTAAACAGTGGCTCACACGTGCTGGTTGAGACTTTTACTATGCAGCTATACACGCCCTCGTTCCAAGGTGGCGTAAAGCAGTTGAAAGGGACGGAGATTATGTGGAGAAATGACGTGTTGTTCCTAAAGGATGTATCTATGATCTCCATGTGTTGTAAGGCTGTAGAATAAAAATAAAGTTAAAAAAATATTGTGCATTACTTTTGGAGTGACCCTCGTAATTCTTCTGAGAGTTCTATTGTTTTCATTGTAAATATTTTCTAAATGATATAGAAATCCTAACTACATACTGTAATATCTAAACAACACCTAGTATGTATTTGTTGTGGCCTCTAAATATTTTATACATTCCACGAGTGAGTTAAAAATTATCTGCACTACGAACAATTATTGTATTTTAAATTCCACGGACCTTGTGTTTTCGGTCAGAGAGAGAGAGCTGTCAGTACTGTGTAGGCAGCAATATTCCACGTTAAGCGTCATCTTTAACGATTGGTTTGGCTTGGCTGGTATTAAAGTGCTTTTCAACTACTACGGTCTTATCTGGACAACGTTATAGGGGCCGAAAATAGGATTCTTTAACGTGCAGCTGGAAAACGACTACACGGGACCAACGGCTTTACTTCCCTTCCGAAGGAACTGCGTGATATCAGCATTTCCCCCTGAAAAATCCTCGTCGTCCTCAGCCGGGATCGGACCCGCATCCTCGGGCTTCAGAAGGCGATCACGCAACCACTGAACCACCGAGGCCGATCATCTTTAACGAACCCCACCTCAATAAGTGATGGTAGCGTTGAGCTTCCTAAGGAGTAATCCACGGCAGCTTTGAGTTTCACAAAGCGTGGTGCAAGGTGGATGCTGAATCAACTCATGAAAGAGCATAAACGGAAGCGTTTGGGCAAATTTTGGACTGGAACTCTGCAGAAGATGAAAAAGAAACTTCAATCACAATGGTCTCCTAAAAGAAACTTTAAAACTGGACAAATTGGACGGTACATTCATGGCTCGCTGCTCAATCTAAAACTTGTTTTGCTGAGGGAACACTAAAACTTGTTGACAGGTGGATCAAGCGTGCTTCAAAGCAGGGAGGTTTATAGAAAAGTGACGAAAGTTAAAGCCCAGATGACTATTTGCTCACTCTCGTATCGGTGATTGGTGGAGGAACTGTTTATCGGGTGGAAATTCTGAATATCGGAAGATGTCCTAAGTTTATACCAGTCATAAAGTCATTACAATCAGCCGGAAGATTAAGAGATGAGATGATGCTGCACGATGGTAGCGTCAGTCCTTCTCCACATATACACCTCCGAGGGTCACATACTTTTCCCAACTTGCTGGATGCCACTTTTATAGAAGTCCTGCTTTTGGCAGTTGAGGAACTGTTCCACATCGAAGATTGGGGCCAGGTCGAGTGAATACGGCGGATGGAGAGGGTCTCGTGTGCGGTATGTGCTGACCCGTTGTCGTGTACAAGTCACCTGATATGTTTCACGGTGATACGGGATTCTAAGAGGATTTTTTAGTACAGGGTGATCAGAAAGTCTTTCGCTGATAGAAAAATTTAATAAAACAAAAAGTATATTAGATTGATCCATACAGTTTGTTCGTATTATGTTCTTCAACTCACGAAGTTTTTGTCATAGCCTTAATAAACTTAAGCATGACCCCTTTTCTTGCTCGACGAACATTCAGTTTTCAATGCAAAGTTTTCACTAGCACATGTTTCCTGTTACCGACATTAACGTTATCCTTCCCCACAACTTGTACATATCAGGTACCGATGTAGAAAGTAATGCCCGGAGAACGTGGAGGACTATCTCTTCCAAACCTTGAATTCCGGAATGCACGTATAGATGTGGCGGTGACCCATTATGTTAGAAAATATCCTATGTCTGATATATACTCTTCTACTTGAGGTGATAGCTCTCCAGATGTCCAAGTACAGGATCACATTATTATGACCACCCCCTACTTTGTCTTCGGGCTTGCCCAGCAAAGGAACTGTGTCACGTGTTGGGAATTGGTTAGGTGTCTATATAAGGTAGGTTTCCACTATGTTAAAAACATATAACTCATTGCTGCAATGGGTAAGAAACGTAATTTATCAGATATGGAAAAGGGGATGATAATCGGCTTTCGGGCTAAGGGTGGCAGTATTTAGGAAACCGCGCAGTTTGTGAACTGTTCTCGTGCTGCTGTAGTTAAAGTGTACCATGACTGGGAAAATGGGGCCGTTCAGAATAAACGGTATGGGAACTGTGGAGCACCATGTGCCATTGATGAGAGAGGTGAACGTCGGCTGCGAAAGTGTGTGAAGGCCACCCGAACAGATACAGTGGACCAACTTACCGCTCAAACCAACGAGGGTACTACCAGATATGTCTCTAAAACCACAGTACAGAGGACCCTGCTACGTATGGCCTTCCGCAGCAGACGGATGGTCACCGCACACATGCTGACGACGGTTCATCGCCAAAAACGGCTTCAATTTACCCAACAGTACAGAAACTGGACCACTTCAGGCTGGAAAAAGGTTGCCTTCTTCGATGAGTCACGATTTCTGCTCCACAGAAGTGACGGCCGTTGGCGGGTGAGGTGAGAAACCTCCGAGAATAAGCATCCACATGGTGTCGGCAGCGTCCTGGTGTGGGGAGTGTTCTCATGGCATTGTCTTGTGGAAGGCATTCTCAACCGATTCGGTTATTTATCCATAATTGCAGATCAAGTACACCCATACATGGCGACTGTCTTCCCAGAGGGGGATGACACGTTCCAAATAAGACAATGCGACGTGTCATACGGCTGCAGTTGTTCGGAGGTAGTTTGAGGAACACGACAAAGAGTTCCAAGCACTACCCTGGTCCCCTAATTTCCCAGACATCAACCCAGTCGAGAACCCTTGGCATCACCTCGATCGTATGTGCGTGCTATGGAACAACCACCGCGTACCCTTCCGCAGCAATCAGATGCTTTACCAGTAGAAACCTTCCAGAATCTTATTGATTCACTCCCACGCCGTCTAGCTGCTAATGTGATCGACTCTGTAAATCGGTTCTGAAATGGAATACACAGCCAAAAAAGGTCCAATGATCTTAAAATGCATTAGGCTACACTAAGCGTTTACTTTTGATGTTCGACCAAAACACGAAATTATCACGGAGAGCGTCAGTAATCTCTTCACTTCTCTTTAGAACGTCAGCAACGCTTCTTGTCTCTGTTAACTTCTGATACCAATCTTTGATGATCTTAACATCCGGAAGGTCGTGTCCACACTCGTTATTTCTTAACCTTCTCTGCACAGTAATTGGTTACTTTGTCTCATGAAACCACACAAAATTCATTTCGCTTTGTAGACGTCGTTTCAATATAGGCCGATGTTAGCGCACAAACAGCACTACGGCAAAAAAACTGCTTTGGTCTTATGTCGAAGTATCTTGGGTATCACCATGCTCAGTTAAAATCTCTCGTGATTTTGTGATGTGTTGTTTGCTATGCAACAATGAGTAGTATAGTTGGGGTTTCACAATTTATGATATTGCCCAAACACACTCCTCCACAGCAAAAAACAATCATTGAATACTTATGAGATAACCGTTACAATACACCCATGTAACAGAAGCTTAGTCCAAATTCTCTTATTAGTATCATAGTATCACTTACGTCACGTTATGATAATTGACCATACTTATTTAAAAGCTTTTCCAAGACTATCATTGAAACGCGCAAATGCAATAGTTCAATTTAAGTTCTATGTTCTTTCTCTTATAGAATCGAAGTGAGCTCATTTTAATTGTAAACAGGAAACATATGTTCACTTATCACTTATCTGTGTATTATGCTGTCACACCTCTAGACAGTATGTTAAGGAATCTGATGAACTTGCTGTGGTGTTGTTTTTTGTCAACCGTTGAGATCTTGATCCGATCCGCTTCTCCTCTCGTAGAACTTGGCCGTCGCTGCTCCTCCTTATCTCGTGGATTCGACAGCTCGCTCTCAGCTTAATTACTCGCAAGAGACCTGGTTGATCTCCCTAGCTTGATTTTCAATGTCGCCAAAGCTCCGATGCTTTGGTTTCGATTTCGCCATTCAGCAGCAACAGTTCCATGTGTGCGTCGTTTTAAATGAAACGTTCACGTCGAATCATTCGATATTCACACTTGTTCATCATAGATAATTGAGAAGTCAGATATGCTACTTTGCATTGGAATCATAGTGACGAGACTCAGTTGAGAGATCTCCCACGAAAGCTTGCACACGTGCGAGAGAGATGAGAACAAAAAGCACAGAGAGCTGAACAGAGAGAGAGAGTTCCGCTTTTCCCCCTTTTATAACAACGTTCGCTGCGCGGGAAAGCTTCAAACCGACCAATCATTGCCCGCCACCGCACCAAGGATAGGAAAAGTTCGTTCGTGAGAAACTTTCGTTTCAACAGATCGAGGCAAGTAACGTCTCATTAAATTTTCGTTGTTGCCTAGCAACACGCTTTCTTAACTTTCGTTTCTTTCATTTGCACACGATACAAGTGACGCTCTGAAACTTGGCGGGTGGGAACAATGAGAGATAGGCTTAATTTAAAGACTAAATGAATTCAAAATGTAAACAAGAGAAAAGAACGCATAATGAAATTGAATATAAGATAATTACAAAAGAAGTGAAATTGACAGGAACTGATCATAAAGTCAAGTTCAAAACGAATTCAAATGAATGAATTTGCATTTGAATTCGTGTGACATAACAGATATGTCACAATTTAAAAAAAGTTTTTAACTGTTGGAGCGAATCAAACCCCATATGCTTTTCGTCAATTGGGTTTTTTGCCTCCTCTCGTTTGTTGTTGTCACTCGACGCTAAACGACATTTTAAACACGTCGCCCGAGAGGAATTCGCCGCCTACAAGGACGATTCGATGTCATTATGCAACCTTATCCCCTATCCTCCACTAATTTTTATTCGTCTCGTCTTTCTTTTGGATATAGAGGAGATAAATGAAGGCTGTCGAATGAGGAAAGGTTGAAAAAAGAACGACAGAAGAAGAAGTTTTCCACTTGAAATGCTCCTGGCTCTCCTCCTCCTCCTCCTCGTAATTGCTTTGTTTATGAGCCTTGATGGTTGGTAGTCAAAGGCGGGGGAAAGTTGATGAGTGGCTCACACGGAAAACAAGGAAATCAGAGACCCCACTTGAGTTTAATTATGGAGGTCAAAGTAGGCTAGGCAAAAGACATTGGGCTGGGGAATTGTAAAGAGAGGGTGTTAAAGACACCGTCCTTAGCTCTATCCACTTTTCTTTGTCCAAGTAAAAGAGAGTAGAAAGAAGACAGGCAGGCATACGGAGACACTCCCAAACACACACAGTAGAGGGAGAGAGAGAGAGAGAGAGAGAGAGAGAGGAAGCTGTCTTTCCTTCCGGTGCTTTTCCTCCGCCTAATGAAGACAAAAAGGAACCAAGCGGGTTCTTCATTCTTCTCCTCATAAGAAAAGTCTTTTGTTTTGCTTCTTCTTTTTTGTGCGTGTGTCCTCACTCTTCTTCCCGTTGCCGTCTTTAAAAGTGTAATTATTGGATCAATTGATTTCCGATTACTTTTTGTCTCGGAGGCGTTGCAGTCCCACCTCCTGCTCTTCCTGTTGATCCAACCTTTAGTGAGCGAGCGAGGGAAAAGTTAGTTTCCGCACCGGAAGCACTCTATTCAACCGGTCACTCACTCACTCACTCGCTCACGCGGCCCCCGTTGACAGTCGCCTGGTGGGGAAGAGGGTCTTCGCTCCAAAGTCCACAAACTCCCGGTGAAGTCCACTGCAATCATGTGATTAGCTTTTATCGAATTTCCGAAAAGTCCTTATTCGAACATTAACGCCTAGAGCAAGTGGCCCATTTTTATTGCAAAGAGCTACAATTAGCTTTTTTCTTTTCTTTACCTCCCGGAATGCAAGGACACTGAATTAAATTAGATAACCTACTTTTTGAATATTCACTTAGGTAAGATTTACATTAGAGGCTAAATTACATAAACTATCAGCATTTGCACACTGATGATTACCTCTTTCATTAATAGTCGTTCTTTCCTTCGGTGGCATTTCGTTATAAATTAACATGTACATGTACTCTTATGACGCTTCGGCAGAGAGTAGTTCATTGTGCGTCTATTGGTATCAAACAAATATGGCTGGTTTAAAAAATGACAGTGAAGAGCAGCGTTTCATGGATAGAGTTCGTGCAAATGCATATCGAGAGGCAATGGAAGCAGGTGCGTCTTTTATTAATCGCAAATGGGTTGCGAACAAGTTAAACCGATCGGATAGATGGGTGACGGACAATTGGTAGAAAGGTTATGATAACTGCCATGCCGAATTTGCTGAGGGTAGGCCCGAGAAATTATCACAGGAAAGCAAAAACATCATTGCTAATAACAGTGGCAAAAGACGTCGCAGCTGTGTCAACGTTGCACAAGAAATTAAAGCCAAGCGTGGAAAAACAATTTCTCGTTCAACGGTTCAAAGACATCGTCAGCGTGCAAACATCAAGCCATTCCATGTTATTCCGAAACCGATGAAGACCGCAGTAAACATCGAAGACCGGCTCTGGTTTTGCGACTACCTGCGGGATTGGGTGGAAAACGACTTCATGCACCTTACCCCGAGCGACGAGTTCTTTGTGTTGACTATGAGACGTCCGAATTACCAAAACGATAGGGCCTGGAGCTTATCGATTACAGATATTTCTGACGATGAACACTATCAAGAGCTGTCCAAGAAGCCTGACTGCATTGGCATCTTCGTGTGTTTCACCGCCAAGCGAATGATGTGGAGATTCAAGGAGCAGGGTGAGTCATGGAATGGTGATTATTTTCGGAATTTGCTAACAAATGATGTTTTTCCGTTTCTTCGAGATCCAAACAACACTATCGACCCGCATGAAGTTTGTTTTTTGCACGATAAGGCACCTTGCTTTAAGGCTAATGCAACACAGCAAATCCTAAGAGAAAGTGCTATCGATTTCTTCTCATCAAACGAATGGCCCGGTGCATCCCCTGACCTAAACGTTGCTGAACATTTTGGAGCCGTGTTAAAAGACGCAGTGGAATCTTTAATGATTCAAGAACGTGGTGAAAATCGGTATTCTCGAGACCTTCTAATGGGACACCTGACATCTGTGCTGAAGGACATGGAGTACGATACTGCTCTGTTTGAGACACTCCTCCGCTCCTACCCGAAACGGATGCGTGCTGTTCGAGAAGCAGGTGGTGGCCACACTAAATATTGATGTGATAAAAGCAGAAATAAACGTACTTCTTGATTATCAACCGCAGAACATTCCACTTAGTTTTGTTTATTTTCCAGACCCCTAGCAAAAGGTTATGCACAACCCTGCATACCCAACCCACTGGAAGAGGAAAGGGGAGCTGCCGTCGCGTCTGGAAGGTTCTACACTGTTCAAAGGTTCCAAACACACAAATCGTCTGAACATTTGTTAGCGATCTGAAGGGAGACACATGTATCTCTTTGATTCCTCGAGAGAGCCTGCTCTATCTATATCGTGCTATTATACTCATTCCTGGCCACTGTAAGAATTCTTGAAAACGAATGTGGAAATATATGGCAAGAAGAACGTCGATGAAACAACTTTTTTTTTTTTTTTTTTTTTTTTTTTCTTTGGTGGCAGTGGATGTACATGATCGTTTATGTCTGTGTGCTCTGCAATCCCAACAATTTGAGTAGGTTTATGCACCACCTGTTAATCTGTTGTTGCAATTATACTCTGGTTTCGATGTCCTGAAGAAAACCTTCGCCATTCATCACTTTCTATGGTCTGTCTGTCTTCATTTGTTCGGTTGACATGCTCACCATTTCGGTTGAAACCAATACAGCATGGAGTGAAAGGACGGCTTCCTCTGTGGCGTTTTCACTCAATAGTCTACTAACTCTTCATTATCTCCAGTTAGTGCTCATTTTTAAACATTTTCAAGAAAGTGTTAAGTTTTAAGAACTATCAATTCTAAGAAAAGCCCGAACAACAGGAATTCTACGAGAGTAGCCCAGAAAGTAATGCACCATAATTTTTTTTTCAACAATTATTTATTGAACACAATGAAACTTATGCACACGAAAGAATATTTCTTGTGCACTCCCTATTTTTCCACATAATCTCCGTCCCGTTCTATGGCATTTCTCCAGCGAGACATAAGGGCGTGTATGCCCTGTCGGTACTTTTTGAAAGTTTCCATTGACATTGTAATGGTACCATTAAAGGCGGAAGTGTTGACTAATTTGGGCAATTATTATTTTTACCTTCATCATCACACGCAATTTCGAAATTTTTGATATTTTACATGCCATATCTTAGCTTTAAAAGTTTCCAATAGTAGCATTACAACACGTACAATGGAAACAACTTTGACCATCATTAATTTTGTGTTATATTCATTCATGACACGTCATTCTAAGGTGTTTGAATACAGGGTGTCCAAAAAGTCTGGTAACATGGCAGATATCTCAAAGCTGCCAGGTAGGCGAGATCTGATTTATAGGTAATAGGTGTGGTTTATAGGTAATAGGGGGGTGAAGAATTCATTGACGCACTGAAATATGATTTTGACCCCCAAATTTAAGGTCATCCATTTCCTAAATCGAAAAGTATTAAAGACTAGCAGAGGTACCCGGCGTTGCCCGGGATAATTACACTTGTAGGTTAAGAGAACAATCTCAAAAACTTAAAATAGAACTCCCAATTGGTTAAATAATATCTCAATCAATACAACACAGAGCAAAGGGACTATCCATTCTAGGGAGACACGCGTGACTATTATGCCTAATCAATAGACGTTGCCTTATTAATGTTCTATCACTGCATCATCACTTTATGCTCATTATCAAATTTCTTGGAAACGAACGTTCAGTCATCGCATTATCAGCATTTCAGTTTCCAAAACATATACTTTCCCAAAGAATATAGTCAAAATATATTTTCAGGAAATGTTTGGATCTGCTGTGCTACCAAATAAGCTAGGTGATAACCCCGGCATGGCTCGGACTTTATTTTTTTGGAATAAATTTTGAAATATCTTAAAAATAAACACATGAAAACGCTTAAAATTATTACAGTAAAAATTCTTAATAAAAACTTGAAAAAAAAATATTTTAAAGGCTCTCAATGGATGGACCTCTCCAAGGATACCACAAACCTTGCCTTTCATTGTTGGTTATGAGATATATATTGTTGGTTCATGCAGTGTGTTTGTGAATTGCGTGTTGATACCATTGTTGATACCTATTGTTGTACAAACTTTGCCTTGCATTGTTGATCATGAGATATTTCTCATTAATATGCCTTGCCATAACCATGAATATCGATTTTTTTATCGATATTTATTATTTTTCCGAAATCTGAGGTAGACAGTGACCTTCCTCATGCTTTGAAGGTCATGTATGCGAAATTTTATCAAGATCGGAATGAAACTGTAGATTTGTATAAAAAAACATACAGACAAACAGACCCACCCACCCACAAACATCCTTCTTTATATATATAGATAGAAGGTAGAGAAAAATTTTCGATTGCTACCCTGTAGAGCACTGCCACATTGGTCTAAAAAAATTTTTAATCACACCCTTCCCCTTGAAAGATTTTGAGAAAATGGGCGAGAGAGAGAGAGAGAGCCACTCAAGAGTGTGCTTCCCCTTCCTAACGGTGTGCTTCACTGTAATTCAAATGTGTTAGAAACCTTAGCCAACCTGGCCAGCTCAACCTGACCTTGAGTGACTCTTTGTGAAATTCGGCCGGCCCCCCCCCCATTACCTATAAACCACACTCATCAGATCTCGGCTACCAGGTAGCTTTGAGATATCTGCCATGTTACCAGACTTTTTGGACACTCTGCTGTATAACATGTCATATCTTAGCATTGAAACTTTCCAATTGACCATAATGGTACCTAAACAACATACATCGTTGAAACAATTTGACAATCATTAATTTTTGGTTATATTCATTTATGACATATCATTTCAAGCTTTTTGATATATTACAAGCCATATCTAATCATTGTAAGTTTCCAATTGTAACATAATTGTATCGTTACAACACGTACCATTAAACCAATTTCGACTAGCATTAATTTTACGTTATATTTATTCATGATACGCCATTATAATCTGTTTGATACATTACATGCAATATCTTAGCATTGAAAGTTTCCAATTGTACCATAATTGTACGTTTACAATACGTACCACTGAACCAATTTTGACTGATTTTCACCATCAAGAAGATGATGACGTGTCTTTAGTATCAAATGGCAAAGCGAGAAATGTAAATTTTAATGCATCAGCCATTTATAAATGGAATCGTATAGAGAAAAACGTGTTATTGGTGTCTTTTGAGCAGGAAGTAGTTAACCGATTTTAACACCAACAAACTGAGGCTGTCGTTTTGCCTACGATGTAGAATAGCGAAAGCGGGAGTCGAAAATTCGGAATAGAGTACCAAAAGGCAGACGGACGGAAGGACGCACATTGTGGAAACCTAAGTACCTATCGGTCGAAATAAGGTTCATTAAGGCATGCAATGAAGATTCCATTCCAACTCGCGAATTAATTAATTGGATCCAATACGTCCATCCAGGGCCTGTATGGCCAGAGGCCGACGAGTTGGGTCCCTGAATGGACCTGGATTCACGACTGCTGTATGATGGTCGCAGCAGCCGGGGGGGAGGGGTTAAAGATTGGCTATCACGGATGGTCACCCATCCAGTGACGAGCCGTGCCTGATGAAGCTTAACTTCACAGAAGTTGTGCGCAGCGAAAGCCCATCAGACCACGGACTCCCCCTAAGCTATAAAATAAAAGCTAATTTATAAAAATGCATAGAATTCCTGTTGTTTGAGCTTTTCTTGGTATTGATAGTTCTTAGAAGCTAGCATTTACTTGAAAGGCAGCAGTGGAAACAGTCCCTTTGCTCCGCGCTGTGGCTTTCGCCAGCGCACTGCTGCGACAAAGGAAATAGCGGTCATCGAAGTTCGCTTGTTGCAGACGCCGATCCAAGCATGTCAACAGAAGAAACGACGACTGCTAGACTACACCAAGTGATGAATGCCCTAGTTTTGTTTTCAAGATATCGAGAGTGCGAATTGCAACAGCATAATAGAAAGGAGGAAATAACAGAATGTATAAAAAAGCGCACGAAATCTGTCTCAAGTTTCACTCTCGCTTTCCATCTGCCCCGGTTAACGGACTTTTTAACTATTAAGCAGAAAAAACCTCTGAGGCTGTGGTACTTACCGTGTGAAGAATCAGGAGACACAAAAAAATCTGCGTATCATCAGAGATTTTATGCACGCGGAATCTAACCATGGTGGCCTATAACCATCTTGTTCATCGAGCTCTTCAAGTCCGTCTTCAAAAAGAAGCGAGGGGGAAAGAATTCAAATTCATCAGGCAAGCTACGGAAGCAAACGGGTTCAACGATAAGTGTACAACTCCATTTCAAAAGTGTAGCAAACTTAACAAAAAATCATCCACCAGACTGAAACAACTTTAATTTTCGATCAAAAAATACTTTCAAAAAAAACCAATGATATTGTCGAAATAATAGATAAAATATCTTAACAATAACTGAAAATTTTCGAAGAAAAAGTGATTTTGAAAATTGAAAATTAAGAGAAACAAAAAACCCACTCGTTTCAAAAGTTTAGCAAATGCTGTTTGTCATTAGCATATAGCACAGATCATTAGAGGTGGAGGGGAGAAAATTGTCATTTATACCTTAGATACTGGGATCTGAAGTGATTATATGTAATAAAGATGTGGAAAGCAGCACAGTTAACTGCGAGAGAAAAGCCCCAAAGAAAGGCGGGTAAAACCTTAAAAGAAATTTCTGGGAGCGTTCACCGATCGATATCAGCAATATCACGATGTCTACAAGCCAAAAGAAAGACAGGGCGACCACGACTCGCTTCAAAACGTGATCTGCGCATCTTAAAGCAAGTTGTGACTTCATCGAGATTTGCATCCGCCAGACAACTGGCAAGAAAGTCGTCTCACCAACTTGGAAGAGACGTCTCAAAGACTACTACATGGAGGAGGCTTGCCAAACTTGGTTACAAAGCTCGAGTGCCAAAAGTTAAACTTGCGTTGAATCAAAAACAACGCAGATGTCGCATTGACTGGGCCAAGAAGCATCTCCACTGGACCACGGAGGAGTGGTCTAAGGTCATATGGAGTGACGAATCTGCGTTCTGTGTCTCGTTTGGTGATGGAGGGGGGCATGACTATCGCAAAAGGGGAGATGAAATTCAGCCCAACATGCATACGACGCTCAATAAAGTTTCCCAAGAAAGTTATGATCTGGGGATGCATGTCCTTCAAAGGAATAGGCGATCTCTGCATCCTGAAAACTAGCCTTAATGCTGACGTGTACATCGAGATGATGGAACATTTTCTCATTCCAAGTATACAACGCTTGTATCAAGATGACGACCCCGAATTTGTATACCAGCAAGACAATGCCTCATCACATACGTGTGCTCTCGTGGTTTCCAAGCAGAAACATTCCCGTTCTAAATTGGCCCGCCAACTCGCATGATTTAAGCCCAATTGAAAACGTTTGGAAACGAATGAAGCAAGAGTTGCAACAGTCGAGCGGTGCCACTGTTGACGAACAGGTTGACAACATTAAGAAAGTGTGGGCAACAATCAGTGAACAAGAATGCCTAAAATTAGTTGAGTCCTAAAAAGTATTTTTTGATCGGAAATTAAAGTTGTTTCAGTCTGGTGGATGATTTTTTATTAAATTTGCTAAACTTTTGAAATGGAGTTGTATTGACAAACTTATCAGTAAACACAGATGGAAACTAAAACTTAATGAATTTACAACCCCTTCAGAAGAATTGGAACAACAAGAAACGATTCATAAGCCTGCCATATATACAGACATTTACTTAAAGGTCTTGGAAGGATAAGCAAAAAATATATGATATGACGATTGTCCACAGAAGCAAACATACCATCAAGAAGGTCCAGTTGTCATAAAGGATCTTTATCAGATGATGATTTGTGAGGCATTATTGATTGATTAGATTCGATTGGAATTGAAATTTAGTGTGGATCCAGCGTGGTTTGGTAAATTATGTCCGTGTTCAAACATCCTCCTTTCTCCGCTTCTCTTGTTGAAAATAACTCTGCACTTTTAACATCATCTATAAATTATCGGAACCATAATTATCTCTGTCAACTGGCATTTCGTTCAATCGTTTGTCAGAAGGGTGGGTACAGTAAGGATTCTCGAATGAATCGACTGTCACACAACTTGAGATATGGCATCGGTATTCGAAACTGTGGCGCTGTTCACCCGATGTAAACTAAAGTGCAAATCTTGGCGTTTCTTGTTAAGAGGTGATAAATTTCTAAGAACAGTTGTGATAAAAATGCGAGATGTGCAATTGGTGCTTTTAGGAAAGCTCTGGGTATCATTTAAAGGTCGCGTGTGGTATGGATAGCAAAACTTTCTTCTGTGTCGAAAAAAAAAACACTTTCAGTTTTCAGTCTAAAATCAATAGTTTGTGATGCGATATGCAAATGGCACGAAACAGGGGTTAATGCAAGAAACAGGGGGTTGTGCCACCCTCCGAAGAAGACTTTTCACCAGTTATTGATACAAAGAAGCTGGAATTTCCCTTCATTCCTGTCTCAGTGCACTGGTTAGTTCAGCCACCGTTAAAGTACGGTGTGGTCTGGCTCGTAGTCGACACTACAATATATCCCACAGCTGTTCAATGAGGTTGAGGTCGGGGCTCTGGGCAGGCCAATCCATTCCCACAATGTTGGCAGTGCACAGTTACCGAAGATGTCTCGATAAGCAACAGCATTCATCGTTCCTTTAATAGAAACAAGCTGGCCCAATCTGAACCATGAAAAAGAGCCTCCAAACTTCAGATTAGAAACATTCTCCAGGCATCCGCCAAAGCCAACTTCGTCTATTTGAATACCTTTCCACTGTTCCATGTTCTAGTTTCTAGGAGTTTTACACCACTCCAAACGTCGCCTGGAATTGTCGTCAGCGATAAAGTGCTTGTGAGCAGCAGCACGACCGTGGAAACCCAGGGAATGCAGTTCTCGACAACACAAGAAGCAGAATTTCTGAACTCCGTAGCAGCCATTTCAGCAGAAGACCTAGGATTGCTCCGGGTCTGTCTGCCAATTTCTTGGGTTTGCCAGTTCGTGGTTTCACTTTTGTTGCTCCCTGTACGGGTTATTTATAGAATGGTGGAAATTTCATGGACTGATTTGTTCCACGTTGGAAATCGCTTAGGTCTCTTGAACGACCCATATCTTAATAATACGAAGAAGATATTTGTCTGAAGGTGTTTGATGCTATTTAAGTAATTTACATGTCATTGTCATGCGACATTTGGCACATTCCATGATTTATCAGAGGTGTTCTTAACTTTTGATCACAGAATGCCTGTTAGCAGAGTGCATTGTTCCTACAGTGAAATTTGGTGGTGGTGGAGTGCTCGTGTTTGGGGTTGTTCAGGTGGTTTGGACTTGAAGGCCGATCAGATGCTTATCACCCTCTGGCTGTTCTAGGGAGTGGACGATTTTTATTAATAGGAAGAAAACGTCCGTTGACACAATTATGCAGCTGCAACTGAGTGGGATGACGAGACGGATGTTCAACGACTGCCCTTACCTGCACAGACCTCTGACCCCAACCCCATAGAACACCTGTGGGACGAATTGTAATGACGGTTGGGTCAAGACCAACCCGTCCGAAATCAGTTGCTGATCTCGATACTATTCTGATTGGGGAATGGAAACAAATTCCAGTTTCTAATAGCTATCAGAAACTACTGGGGATTCTTCCACAAAAGGTATAGATAGTTATCCAGGCTAAAGGCGAACATACCAAATGTTAGAGTAGATGTCATCGCTATAGGTGTTTATTGGTATAGTGTTCGGACAATTATTAACAGATAGTGTATGCTTCAACTTCAAGAATTAAATTAAGATAAAAAATTATATAGAAAGTTCTACTTTGACTACTTAGCTACACTCGTGTCCAAAAGTTAAGCATAAACAACTGCAAAAGACGAAACATGGGAAAATGGTGCTTATATGGGATATGGTCATCCTTAGTGATTACTCAAGCCGTACACCTATGTTCCATGTTTCCAATAAAATTGTTCAATCTCCATTCCTGGTTATTAGTGGAGGCTGGCGAGATGCAATTCGTCTTCCTAGTGCATCCCGGAGATAACCGGAGATCTTACTGACCACTCCAGGCATTGGATATCCCCACTTACCAGAAAGCCCTCCACTTTCCATGAGAATAAATTCTGGACCCACAGCATCTCTTAGACCTCTAACATGACCTTCCAGTTTTTCGTCTCTGTATCTCCGGTTTGTCAAAGACATGGAGCTCTGTACATCCGTTCAGCATGATGCATCTCCATACCATAATTCCGCACCGAAATACAGGTTCTTTTCCTTAATGGTGTTGGGATTATAAAGGGCTCCACGTACTCTCCAGATAGTAGCTCGGGGAGAATCCATTTGTAAGCTAAATGTGGTGAATTGATCCAAACTCCAGTTACGATGTTTAAATGGGCGCTAAGACTCGCATGGGTGAGCGAGACACAAACTGCCGGACGTCTCGGAAACCGGTAAACCGTTTGTCTGGAAACTCTTGTTCCTGAGGTGGCTGCAGTCTTGAAGTTAATTGCAAATGCTGGTTCTGTTGAATGGTTGTAACATTTTGGCGACCTTGCTTTGATCGCCGTGTAGCATCTCCTGTGTCTTGGAACTGTCTCCATAGTCTGGGAATCACACTTTGTGGAACATTTACTTCTCTGGAGGCTTTCCTTTCTGACTGTTCTGCTTCGAGTCTTCCGATTATTCTGCCTTTCATGACGAGATTTGGCGTCTGGGATCCATATTAAACCCAAAATCAACGATGACAAGGAGTTCCCCTCGTGTTGCTTGCAAGAGTGTGTAATGTGACTTTATGGTTTACTCTATTTTTTGCATTTTGATCACTTTGTTTAAATTTGCATTTCTGAGATAATCGGATCGTGAATTGACATTGATTTAACCGTCTAACTGGCTTACATGATATTAACATACCAACGTTTTTTGCTTATGGATCTGAACCTTTAAATGATATTTTTTACAGTTATGATACACTTTTGGAGACGAGTGTATGGGGGTCCCAGGTTCGAGTCCAGGTGGTGGAATTTTCTTTTTTATTTTTTATTTTAATTAATTTCTGAAGTATAGCTTCAGTTTCCATCCCTTCATCTTCTTTTGATTTCACGATTTTTTTTTGTTACGATAAATATGGAGAAACAAGAGGGATAGAGATAGAGAAGTGGAGAGGGGGCGCATTTATTATTGTTCATGCCTGTCTGTTTGTGCTACATAGCGTAGGGCGGGCTCATTTTTGACGCTCTCCACTGAATGGGAAATTGCTTTTGCCTTAAAACCGTTTCCTTGTTAAGGAGTTACAACCAAATCTCCTCCCTTTGCCACTCGAGTAGTCGTAACAGATCTTTGATGACACAGGTGGGGGAAGGTGAAAAGAGGGTGTAGTTGTAGTTTGAACATTTAGCAAGGCAGTTTTCACACTCCATGGCGCTAACGTAGCATCGATGTTAGTTGTACGTCTGAGCGTGCGTCTTGGAGCGCTCGTCGAGTCATATGAAAGAGGTGGTTGCGCATGCTCCTCTGACCACACAAGGAATCGACGCACGAGCGCCTGACATTTGCTTGTAATTCATTATCATGTTGGATCACGTAGCGGCGCAACGACCATAAATCTCGACCGAATGTCTGTGCCTTTGGTATAGGGGAGGAAAAGAAGGGGGGCTGGGAATGAAGGCGGATGAGGAGCAACCCGTTCAACCTTTACCTTTCGTTTTTAGTTTCTAATCCCCCTCCTTCTATTTAACACCTGAACGGGCTTTTTGTGTTTTTATACTCTTCTTTCTTACAAGGAGTCTCCAAGTACTCGGATTCTTTTGAGAAAAAAAGAAGTCCTGTCTTCGATAATTTTTCCCTTTCCTAAATTTATTTTAACATGTATGGGAATGTGTGATTCAGCGTCAGGAGAAGATAGTGATAGGTGTCCGTTCCAAAAATAAAAATTCGGAGAAAACTTCTTTTTGATGCTCTCAAAAATAAGAACTCACTTTGTGTTTTTGAAAAAATGCAATAAAGATGTTCCCGCGACAACGGCACATAAAATATTTATTTATATATCAACTAGATGATAACCTGGCGTGGCCTGGGATTTTATTTATCCTCTTGTTGGGTTGGCCGGCTCAGATTAAAATGATATCCATCTTCACCGCCAGACCATGGGGAAGAGAATTTTGCAAAAAAAAAAAAAAAAAATTAGTTCACATTTTGACCGCTACGTCAAAATATGGCGCATGATTAATACAAGTTAAAAGCACAGAAATTAATAAAATCAGAGCATTTGTTCAATATGCATTCCATTTGTGTCAATGACCTGCTCAAAGCGCATTATTGCATGTTCCACAGTAGAGCGAAGGGTTTCCTGAGGAATCGCAGTGATATGGCGTGTTATGCTTGCTTTCAATTCAGGGACAGTCAGTATTCTTCCTCCATAGACATTATCTTTCAAATATCCCCACAACCAGAAGTCACAAGGGTTTGAGTTCGGTGAATGAGGAGGCCATGCAGTTGGAAAAGTTCTCGAAATCGCCCGATCATCTCCAAAATGAGCATGAAGCAGTTCCTTCGCTTGTCGTGCAATGTGGAGTGTTGCACCATCTTGCATAAAGACAGTCGTGTCTAAACATTGTCTTTCTTTTAAAGCAGGAATGACTTTCTGCTGCAGAAGTTCGCAGTAACGAGCACCAGTGATTGAACATCTTTTAGTGCCTTGAGGAGTGTTCTCTTCAAAGAAAAAGGGGCCAAGAATGAAATGTGAAGTGAATCCGCACCATACAATCACGTAATCAGAGTGCAAAAGCTTTTCATGCACAACCATCGGCTTTTCAGTACCCCAGATGCGACAGTTTTGAGCATTCACTTCATCTGACCACAAAATGTTTCTTCCATGGCCATGCATTATAGACGTGCGTTTATCCGGATCTTCATGAAGCAACTTTTGAACCACCCGGATCTTGTATGGATATCACTTTAAAATGGAACGCAAAACTTTTTGTAACGTAGACCACGGAATAGACAAATCACGTGATACGGCTCGAGCACTTGCTGAAGAATATTGGGAACTTGAAGCACTCTCTACTACAGCAGCAGCAAAGTCTTCCACAGTCTCATTTGCAATTCGTTTTCGTCCTCTCCCCGGTTTCTTCAAATTTCTTAATCATCTTTTTTAAACCTTTATTGGACATAGGCCCATATCTGCAAGTTTTTCAAACGTCGTTATTCTCTTATTGCAGTTCTGGTAAAAACAACTTCACCAATAAAGCTCGATCCTTTTTAGCTAAAGCCATCGTGAAGTATGACTTTACATTTAATTTCACTGTCATTTTAAAACTTTTCTAATTTTACATCTCATTTGCATAACGTCTCTGATTGAGTAAAAATTCTCAGATAGTTTTATACATGACCAGCGCCATATTTTGATGTAGCGGTTAAAATGTAAACTAATTTTTTATTGCAAAACTCTCTACCCCATGATCTGTATAACATACTAGAAGAGGTACCCGGCGTTGCCCGGGATAATTACACTTGCAC
>JAHWFO010110348.1:0-20550 GCA_023313115.1 Rhysida immarginata | reverse complement strand
ATAATATTACCAAGTATTATAGCTTTTGGTCCAGTAGTTTTTTTTTTATGGCCATGTCAAAATGGAACTTTAATTATAAAGACCTTGGATTTTATTCATCTGAATAAACCATTGATGTTTGCAAAATAAGAAATCACACTATTTTGTTTCTTTCAAAATAAATCGCGAAAACGAATTGCCTTCTCGTTCATCTGACCTTAATCCATGTGACTTCTGGCTGTGTGGAACCCTGAAGGCCCGTGTTTATCATGGAGGCGTACGGATCTTGTCTGAAGTGAAAGCCAAGATTGGTTGGTCACAGACGAATTGCGCTTTTGTAACCGTATGCATTAATAAATTTTCCGTTGGAATTCTCTTCCCCATGCTTTGCATAGCATGTACATAAAGTTTCATCATTATCTGTGCAATAACGCGGTCTATAGCCCGCGCAGATGTGGAGAAATTTTTATTATAACCACCCGGTATATGAATTAAATAAATGCAACTGAAGTTCGATATTGAATCTAACCCTGTGTTCTCCCTAGAAAATTTTAACACGTGTGTGGAAAGATTAAATAGCCGGGCGGACAACAATTAAAAACAAATTAAACATTATGCAGTGTTGTGCAGCTTTTCGTGTATTTAGCTGGGCGGCTCGCCCCTTCGAAAGGTCCTGAGGAGAACCTGCTAATCAATCTAATCTACGTGTCGAATTTCATTCAAACCACTCTCTAAACACTCCCAGCACTAATAAGAACAAACTGAAATTTTCAGCGAAGTCGGGCCCCCTGTCAAATAATCAGAAAGAAGCAGCAAATAAGCGAAATGGGGCCTCCTCCGTTCAAAAAAGTTAGCTGCGAGTGACGTCATCTTAGCCAAACCGAGACCGACGAGATTTATAGGGCCTGTAAATATCACCGGGCCTGTGCAATACCACCTAGAATCCTAGACACATAAAGCCTGATAACGGAAAAGCCATACATTGTTACATCATCATTAGTCGACCATTCTTAATCCTATTTCTACCAATAATAAGCCCTAAAGTTGTCGACTAATGATGATGTAACAATATATGACGATTCCGTTATCAGGCCTTCTGTCTAGGAGGTGTTGGCCTGTGCCTGTGAATGCGGCCACGGCATGTAAATCTCGTCGGCCTCGGCTTGGCTCAAAGCCAACTAGAAAGACCAAACTAGATCGAGCAACAATCCAATCTTCATTGTTTCCAACAAACGGAAAAAACACTGATTGTTGAAATCCAGGATGGAAACAATGAACTTGGATTGTTGCTCGATCTACTTTGGTCATGTGACTTTTTAGTGCCCCGGCCTGTCTTTTTCGTAGGCTACAGTTTGGCTAAGCTGACGTCATAAGCAACGCTCTTCTGACAAAATTCAAAATGAATTTATATTACTGGAAGTGGCCTTTAAATCATTTATTAAAAATGAAAAAGAATAAAATTGATATTTAGTATCAGTAAAGTATTCAAACTATGTGAAATCAACTTCCGATTTGGTGTCATTTGCCCTTTAAATTATTGTCAGAAAGAATATCGCGGATAATCCGTGCTTTTGGATTATTCGTGGACCCCGTCCTCTACATTACCCAGATAATCGCGAGGTGACTGTATATAGAAAGATGAACATCCTCCATTATTAAAACTGTTCCTTCAAGTTTTTAGCGTAACTTTAATAATATTATTTTAAATATTATCTTATAAGAAGGTTAACCCTTACGTAATATTATGAGATGAGATAAACAAGTTAATGTAATGATGTAATTAAAGTAGGAAAAATGGGATCACATAGTTATCCTTAAAAAACAAGCTGTTTGTAAAATTATACGTTAACAAATAGCAGGTGGATAGCCATGTGGGGATTTTTGCTCTTTGATTGTATATAAAAGAGGAGAGTCAGAATCGAAACTAGCAATTCACTCTGCTTCAGTCAGCTCAGGTAAAAGAAGAAACGATATACGAGTATAAATAAAATTCCAGAAAAAGGTTTCAGGCTTGTTATTCTTCTAAACTTATAGTTTAAATAAATTATTTTATAAATCTGATTTAATTTCAACGTGGTTTTCTATTCGCTTTATGTTTAACGCTAATTCATTAAACACTATTAATTTTATAATTATCCAATAGGGAAATTTGTTGCAAGCGCTCTTCTTGTGTTCTTTTATATCGGAATTAAAAATTGCAATGTCCAAGTAATTAGATTTTGAGTACGAACAATTGCCATTAATGTCGTGATATCTAAACGCGTCAGCTCCAATAAAGTATACCGTGTTGCAAATCCAGTTCTGTCCTCTGTAATTCTCTAAGCAACACTAAACTATAATGGAGATTATACAGGGTGACCCAAACTTATCCAGCATAATTGTTTAGGAACATTGTATGGTTCAAATGGAACAAGAAATGTCCAATAAATATTACATCTAGTTTCGATCGTGTGTGAGATATCGACGTTTGTCTATTTTCTTGCAATGAAATCTCTGAGAAACAAACAAAGAGTTATAGTAGGCGACTCAAATAACGTTGCCATTGGTTTAAAAGCAAGGAATGGTGCGCCAAAGGGGAGGTTTAGAAATACACCATATTGCCATTAATGACCGGACAATTTCGATTTTAGACGTTTTGTCGAATATCTAGAAAAATACTTGACGAATTATCCTAAAATTTCAGGGGTGTAAAACGGATGTTACACCTCATATATTTCAGCGAAGGTTTTCTCCCGAAGGTAAATAGGGGACCTGCAAAGAAGTGAACCAAAAAAATAATGTTTGGAATCACCCTGTAAAAAATAATGCTTGAAATGCATTCTAGCTATAGCATATGCTTAAGAGGCTTGGTTTACTTTTCTGTGTTCATTTGTATGAGAATAACACGTATATTCATGAAGATATAAAGGTTTCTTTAAAAAGGTCCAAATGTTTTCGTAAGTTTTTTGTTTATAACACGCGAGATTTTCAACCCAATGCAATCCATTTACAGAAAACTTGACAAACTACAGTACAGACAACACCCTGCAATCAGAATAGAAAAATATTAAATATGATGAAATATGAGCATTTTTAATAAATAAGTTGTAACTGCGCATGCGCATGCGTTACTAAATCGTCTTTTGCATAATTTATTAGCCAAATGTATAGAGCTACTCTGATAAAAAAGCCCAAGCAAATATCGTGAAAATTGAGAAAGATATCGCCCATAGAATGAGTTGAATTTCAGTTGCTCTCAATAATAAACAAAACGATAAGGGGCTTTCTCCAAACTTTTATTTTTGGAACGGATACCAGTATCAATTTCTTCTCAATTTGGTAACTTATGCGCATGCGCAGTTAAACATTATTTAGTACAAATGCTCATATTTCATTAAATATTTAATATTTTTCTATTCTGATTGCAGGGTGTTGTCTTACTGTAGTTTGTCATATTTTCTGTAAATGACATTGCATTGGGTTGAAAATCTTGCGTGTTATAAACAAAAAACTTACGAAAACATTTCGATCTTTTTAAAGAAACCTTTATATCTCTATGAATATACGTGCTATTCTTATACAAATGAACACAGAAAAGTAAAACAAGCCTCTAAATCATATGCTACAGCTACAATGCATTTCAAGAATTATTTTTTACAGGGTGATTCCAAACATTTTTTTGGTTCATTTCTCTGCAGGTCCCCTATTTGCCTTCGGGACAAAACCTTCGCTGAAATATATGAAGTGTAACATCCTTTTTACACCCTGAAATTTCAGGATAATTCGTCAAGTATTTTTCTAGATATTCGACAAAACGTCTAAAATCGAAAGTCCGGTCATAAATGGCAATATGGTGTATGTTTGTATCTAGACTAGACCCAGGGTAAGCAAGGATGTTATGGAGCAGAATGTGAATTCGTTTCTGGGCGAATAGATTGATCAAAAAATGTTGACTTTGGAACTGACTCCTTTCTGGCTAAATCTCTGATTGAGCAATGCAAATTGATTCACATTCATCCCATTATCAACTCGCCCACAAGAATAACTAAATCATCTAAAACCGTACTCGACCAAATTTTTCTTCCTCATTCATGGTCGGATTTTCTCGTCAAGCATGAGACTTTACCCAAATGTGACCATCACGCATTAATAGTTCAAATTAACAAAGTGCGCAAAAACGAAAAGCACCGAAACTTAATTCGACAGCATTTTGATTATGTTGGTTTTGATTGGATCAAATTTAAGAACATATTATCATACCTTGATTAGACTTGTTACTTCAATACCCAGGATGTTAATATCCTTTTTAGCATATTTTCTATTTATAGAAATGTGCTTATGTGATCGGTTTGTCCAGCTGTCCGTCCGTCCTTCCGTCCGTCCGTCTGTAGACAATCCCACAATTCACTGCGTTACAATAGAAAAAGTGCATGCATTGAATTGCTGGAAGACACGAATTATCCTAGCATTTGTGAAAACGCGTGTTGAGAACATAAATGGGTTCGGCTCTGCGTGCTCTAAACGTTAATGAGATGGTGCTCGTGCAGGATGCACGTGTTTGACGATTATTGAAAGGGCAGTTCGGTCTCTAAATCAAGAGAATTTTTTATTACGATAACTTGAAAACGAATTAACTTTTCAAAGTCTGTTTTCACCAATCCATTAATATGGGACAGAGCACGAACAAGTACGAACGTGAGATAGCCGGAATAAGTACGTACTATAATGGCACGTGCTTTAATGGTACCATTATGATATCCCCCTTAAAAACTTCCTATAATCAGGTATGGCATGTAATAAATCAAACAAATCGTCACAACATATCCTGAACGAATATTTAAGAGTAACTAGTGATAGCAGGTATTGGTCTAATGGCACGTGTACGTGCAAGTATGTCTCATGATTGAATATAACGCTTAAATGATGTTGGTGTGAAATGTTTAGTAGTACGTGTTTTAATGGTATCAAATGGAACTTTCAATGCTAAGATATGGCATGTAATATATCAAACAACTCGTAACAACATGCAACGAGTGAATATAACGAATAAATATTGATAATGGTTATTGGCTTGGTAGCACGTACCCTAATGGTGCCATACGATACCATATTGTACCATTGGAACTTTCTATGCTAAAACATGGCATGTAATATATCATCTATCTCGTAACAACATGTAATGAGTAAATATAACGAATAAATAATGATAATGGTTATTTTTTAGTAGCACGTGCCTTTATTGTGTCATATGATACCATATGGTACCAATGGAACTTTCAATGTTAATATATGGCATGTAATATATCAAACAACTCGTAACAACGTGTCATGAGTGTATATAACGAGTAAATAATGATAGTGGTTATTGGTTTAGTAGCACGTCCCCTAATTTTGCTATATGATATTATATGGTACCATTGGAACTTTCAATGCTAAGATATGGCATGTAATATATCAAACACCTCGTAATAAGTGTCATGAGTGAATTTAACGAGAAAATAATAATAGTGGGAATTGGTTTTGTTTCATGTGCCCTAATGGTACAATATAGTATTGTTAGAACTTTCAATGCTAAGATATGGCGTGTAATATATCAACCAACTCATTACGAGTTGTTAGATCTATTGTTATCCATAGCTTATTTGTATCTAGAGCATAATGCTGTTAGGCTTAATGTTATCTAAAATTCACTACTGTTATACATATTGCTTATTAATTAATAGTAGTTAATCGCTGGCTTCAATAGTAAACGATAACGTAGAAACACTTTAGTAATTTAATATGAAAAAATAATAGAAGCTTACACACAACGCTTCAGCAATTGAGGCTCACTTCTTTTAACATTGTGGGAATTCTTACAAATTAAAGAACTTTTATTTTTTTAAATGTATGAGGAATATCTCCCTCTCCATTTACCTTTCAGTTCTTCAAGTTTATTCGTTTAAATTCTCTCCATACATTAGCTTACTTAAATAGTAATTTACAATTTAGTTTTCATATTTATTTTTTTTTCTTAGGTATTTTAAAATGTTGATTAATTCAATATATCCAATTACGATGCTATAACATGAAAATGTGCTCCCTTTATCCGCTTTGGCGATAAAATCATTCTTGTTATATTATGTATTCAAATGTTAAATTGGCTCTGCTGGAGGCAGGCTTACAAATTAAGAATGTAAGGTACAATAAAATAAGGCGTCCTTGGTGGAACGACAAAATTTTATCACTTTGGAAAGATAAAAAATCGGCATATAAATCATTTCTTATAGATTAGAAAAGTAACTAACAAGCAAAGTTTAAAAAAGGAAAACTTGATTTTCAAAAAAGAGATTAAACGGGCTAAGAGATCCATAATTGTAAAAAAAAGGGCACAAAAATATTTTATCTATGCAAATTTATTCGTAACCACAAAACACATAAATAACATTTTCCCTTCCTTCAGGCACGTGCCTACTTAGAATGGATTGATAACCCCAACAGAACAAACAGAAACCAAGATACCTTTGAGAAAAAATTAACTGTTGGTAATTTCAATATTCCCCCTATATCTTTGAGCGCTATTAGACTAGCCATAAAGCAATCCTATAATAAAACCTCGAACAGAGACGCCTTATTAACCATTAAAGTTATTAAAAATTGGGGCCACTTTGGCAATATTATTCTTAACTATATGCTTCAAATGGTTTGCATCACTCAAACCTTCCCATCTGATTTTAAAAATACCCTCATCGCTCCAGTGTTTAAGAAAGAAGATGGTACCAATATATGCAATTACCGTCCAATATGTACACTCTCAGCATTATCTAAGATTGCAGAAAAACTCATATTTGCTAAGTTATCGTCTTTTCTATGGTCCTGTATTTCCACAAACCAATTTGAGGGTCGTCCTCAAATCCCAATAACTTATCCTTTATTTAAGGTCTTTGACTATATTATTCACGCAGTCGACAAAGGATTGTCATGCTTCTTGATTAATACTGACATTGCCAAGCATTCAATACTGTTGAAAGAAGCACTCTATTAATGCACTTAACCCAGTGTGGGGTTGATTCGGTAACTTTAAACTTATTGGGTGACTATTTTACTAACAGAATCAATTACATAGAGTCTAATAATACTACTACTGAACATCCATCTACCCTGGGCCTAAAGCAGGGGTCCCTGGTCGCCACTGTGTTTTATGCAGCGGCCAGAGCTGAAATATTTAAACTACTTCTACACTGCAATATAATATCATTTGTAAATGATAATTTTTTGTTTACGGCCTTCCCTCCTAATGAGTTTACTTTAGCATATAATAAAATCTTTGACGATATTCAAACTTTGAAAAATTGGTACGTAACGCATGGACTACAATTTAACGAGTCAAAAACGACTATATTGTTGTTCAACAATCAAAACCCTAGCCCGTCTCACACATGTAAATTATTAGGCCTACAGTTTAATACCAAACTATCATTCAAAGAAACCATTGAATCGTTGCTTCTCGATCTCAATCGTCTGAAATTTCTGTTTCAAAACCTAAGAAATACGCTAACCAAAAAGGAGATGATACAAATATTAAAGTCAATGTTATTGAACAGATTAAAAGCACAACATTCTTTAACCACAACTAAAAAAGGCGTAAAACAAGAAATAAAACAAAAAGAATGAAAAAAACAATACAACCTGTAAACGTCTTTCGAAAGCTTTGCTTTCATCTTCAGCAGACAAGGAGAACCTCAAGAAATTCTTGAGAGAACATTCTTAAAGTCAATGTTAGTTCCTAAATAGAATATGGCGTCCTATTCTGGTCTGCAGCCTCAAAATTCACAATTTCCCGTGTTTCAGTAGCTTATAATAATGTTTTGCGGGTAGCCTTAGCACTCTCTAAATACGCATCGATGCCTGATATCTTTAATATGTATGAAATACCTTCCTTGCAATCTATAATTAAAATTGCTTGTCTTAAAGAAATATATCGAGCAATCACTGATAGCAACTATCCGCTCCACTATGTTAACCAATGGCTTACTGATACCTTAATACTCGAACCACGCAAAGATATAAACTTAGACCAAAGATTATGGTATCAAAATATTTGCAATCTTATTTTCCCTATAGTGCTTGTGACTATTGGAATAATTTACCATTCACTGCTAGGAAGGAGATTTTAAATTGCACGGTGAAGTCATGTTCAAACCGTAAATTGCATGTTTTTAACTTGATTCAACAAGCTGTACCTTAACCTATTTAACACTCTTTGTACTTGTCCAACTTTGGATGTAAATTTGCAAATAAATAAATAAACAAAATAAATATGCAAATTAAAATCAAAATATAAATCGTACTCTTCGTTCTTCTTATCGGTTTCGCAGGACGATTACGATAGAATGTTTTTGCCAGCGAACTGGCCCGTTGGTGTTTAAGTGGCTGATTTTTATGGAAGACTGCATGATGATCAAATAGTTACAACGGAGGAGGCAGTTATAGTTAGGGAATAATGGATACCTGTATCGTCTATCGGAATGTAAGGGGTTTGAAAACCAAGAGTGAGGAAGTTATTCAGAATATAGCGATTAACAAAAATTATATTTTTTCCCTCACGGAAACATGGCTGGATGAATAGGTTTCGGACTACATGCTATATGGAGAGGTCTACACTGTCTTTCGCAGTGACAGAACGACAAAATCTCGTAGAGGAAGGATATCATTGGCCATTCCAGCTGCTACGGGTATCTAGGCTGCACTTCAATTCCACCGTACCTGCAACTGACCTAGTGGGCGCACCATTTTTAGATCGAGTGTATCTAATAGGATGTCTCATGGGGGGACTTGCAGGTTTGGGCCATTTATGTCCCTCCGTGGCTCCCAATTTGATGATTTTTCCGAATTTCTGCAGACTAATGGTGATTTGATAGTCGTAACTGGCGATTTTAACTTTGATGATTCCAAGCATTACACAATCTCCTCTTGTTATGCTAAATTCCGCACTCACTGCAATTTCCAGAGCGTAGGACTCATTTTATTAGGTTATAGCTCTCTGACCTGATTATAAAAATACAGTACTTTGTAGATAAGTTGTACCATCCATCTTCAAGTGTTTAAAGAACCCTCGACTCATCTAACAGCTCCATACACAGCTTTACGAGCCAAGTCATAGGAAATGGGAATCATTTCCGAAAGAGATACGAAATCGAGTTAATCGAGTTACGAAAACATGGCGGATAGCGATGCTGGACGATTTCGCCGTTCATGTTAGTACAAAGACTAATACAAAATTATTAGAACTAATACTACTCTTTAATATTACTATCGATACGACAAGTTATCTAGAGACTATCTATCAGTTGGGATAGTCTCTTCAACTCTGAGTGCGAGAACAGTCTCCGTTAAAAACCCAACGTTGAATAAGCCATTCTCCAACGTTGTTCGTCTTGCTCCTTTAAATTTTACCAATTCAAGAAAAATTGAACGAAAACAGGAATCTAAGTCAGTTACACTTTTTTCCTAATGTAAATTATACTTATTTAATAGTTCCAAATTTATTTGCTAACACGTTTTCTTATCCATTATTGTTACGATTATTTTTTATTTATTCGTTGTGATGTGAAATGCATTTCCACTGAACAGCATTCATTATTATCGACTGCTAACAACATGGCTAGTTTTTCGCAACAAGAATGAATCTAAACACCGGAAGCTGTGTATCGGAGCCTTATAGAAAATAAGAAGGGTGGCTGACTTAACTTCAGCACGGAGATCGAATATGATATTAACTAAAATAAAATGTTATTGTTTTCATTATTGTAGGGAGTATAAATCATTGATCTAAAACTCATCCTTTTTTCTGCACTTCAGATTGCCGAGGATATTCATATGAGCCTTCCTCTTCAGCTTCCTCGTGATAATTTCCATTTAGCCTACCCAGAGGAATGGAAAAGGAATCTTGCAGATTTATAATGAGAACGATGTAGTGGTTACAATAAAAAAAGTCCCTTGATTTTTGTGCAAATCAATTCTGTTAGGTGATGGTGAATTTATTGCATTGTACATTATAAGTTGATTGTATTGTTAAATCAGTGAATGACTTTATAAAAAAAGTTGATGTTTAAAAATTTTAAAAAGATGTCGTTTCTCTTCCTATTGTTTAGCTGTCAACTCTATGAACACGGCGATCGTTATTTTAGAATTTAGCCAGAGATTTATCATTAAAATCATTTTTTCTACCTACAAGCTTGGAGATAAAATATAAAGATAAAATACAAATACAGGTCGGTGTGAATAGGTGTATAACCGTGTGTAAACTTGTATATATTGTGTAAACACGTGTGTAAATTTATGTACATATTTCTCTAAGCTTAGGTAAGCTTTACAGATGCGTAAATTGTCTATACACGTGTGTAAACTTGTATAAATAAGCTGAACAGAGGTGTACATAAGCGTAAACATGTGCATCTATGTGTAAATCTGTGCAAATAGGTGTATAGACGTATGTAAACTTGTGTGAATAGGTATATACGCGTATAGTAAACATTCCGTTAATGAGTCTTAAGTCTTGTACAGTCGAGTCAATTGACCCGAGAATGGCGACTCGGAAATTCGGGTCAAATAACTCTTACTGACATCTGTGTCCAATGACTTTCTTAAATGGGTCGTATTGGAAGAATCATAGGACTCTCACAAGCGAGTCATATTAACCCCATATTGCTGTGAGTGCGCCAAGAAAGAACATCGTTCTGGTTGAAAGAACTGGACATATGTAGTTTTAATACTGTGCCAAACTTTAAAGGCGAATCATTGGATAAAGTAAATGCTAACTGTCGACTTGAAGTGGTTAAGAATAGCTTTCAGCTAGTCGCTGAAGATCCTTATCATCCAACAATTCGGATAAAATTGGACCAATTTGCGGGCGATGAATAATAGCTGCATATAATGAATATAATTTTGCTCAGGGGAATTTTCAATCGCCCAGTTTGTTTCTCCTTAACTTTGACTGGGATCCTATTTGGAATCTTATATCGGTCGTTGATATGCTAGACTTTATAGTTAAGACCATTGCCTGGGCCATTGATCAGTTTATGCCAAAATCCAAAAGGCCTAATTATGGCGATCTAGAAGAAGATTAGAAAGATCTAAGATCTCTCGTTATCCCATTTGGTTCTCAACGGACACTAGTAATTTATTACGAGAAAAAAATTATTGACATTCACAATATAAGAAATTCGGGCACTAATCAGACTATGACAAGTTTAGTAAGATCAGGAAGTCGTTTAAACAATCGGTAAAAACCTCTTTTGATTTATATTATACTTCATCAGAGAGACTCCTACGTATCAATCCCAGATCGTTCTGGGTTTTAACTAAGAAAGTGTTGAAAAAAAATGCAAATACTCCTCAACCGTTATATAAGCATGATCTTGAGAAACTCGTTAGTGCCGTCGAAACTAATATGGCTCATTCGAGCTCTCTCTCCTTTGATTTTGATAGAGTAAACGTGCGCTGGAATACTATAGACATAAAATTTAATATTCCAATTATTACTGAAGCTATTGCCTGTTCAAAACATCCCTCATTGTGTCTATAAGGGATGTTTTGAAGCTTTAAAAGTCCCATTCTGTATTCTTTTTAATAAGTCCATTAGTTCTGGAACTTAGACTACCGCCTGGAAACATGTGAGAATTAAACCTATTCCGAAAGGGAGATCTCTCCTTCTAGTCCTGCTGATTATAGAACAATCACTTTGATCACCTTTCCAGCTAAAATCCTAGAGTCTTATGTTGCGGAACATCTGGCTAGCTTTATCGATCCCCATCTTCCCCAAGAGCAACATGGATTTCGAAAGGGTAGATCGACACATTTATCGATTCTCATACAAGAGCTTATATACAATTTTGATAGAAGGAAGCAAACTGATGTGATTTACTTAGATTTTACTAAGGCATTTGATTGAGTTAACGTTATGCTTCTTTTACAAAAAATAAATGTTATGGGATGCTCTGCCAATATACTTAATTGGTTTGCCTCGCTTTTGCTAAGGAGATCATTTTTTATATATAATATTGTCTGTAAGTCCAGAGTGGGGATATTCGGATCGGCGTTCCTCAAGACTCTCCCTTGGGTCCGGTGCTTTTAAATTTACTTACTGCGGATCTAATTCCAATCGAACCCCTTGACTCCCCCATCGAAAGTGTCTGTTTTAATGTACGCGGATGATATTGTCACGTGGATTAGCAGAGTTTATTGACAAGAGATAGAAAACGATAACTGGTTTAAGAAATAAACCCTTTATTTCGGAAATTAATAATATTACCACTAACTTATGATAATATTCAATGAAAAATACTAAAGTCACTAATGTTCTTGAAATACTTGGCAGTGGAAATTCATCAAATAACCAAAATAACTATTAAATAAAATTTGTGAAAGAAGCACCTTGTTGTTCACATCGATAAATCCGAAGTCGCGTATCTCGATTAAGATGTCCGAAGTAAATGTCTTGATCGGTCGAAAAATCTGAAGTATTAGTTAAGATCAGGTGATGCGGAAATCCAATGTAAACTTGTAGAAGAACTCGAGAGCTGAGCTACCCAAGAGGACTACCCCGCGGGATGCGAAGGCAATCCCCTTGCAAGTAGACGAAAACTCAATTAAATGAAGGAATACGATGCCTCTTGGTCGAGGTACGTGCAAACCCTTGAATAAAAGTCAGAAACTACACATATTCGTCGACACATGGACTTAAATGAAAAAAATACTTTTCCTGATGTGGGAAATGGACACCTTCTCTATTGGAGCACACACAATAACTGACAATCGCCTTCGGGCGTTAATTATTCAGGAATTATCACAATACAATGCTGATAATTTAACACTAACACTTTTAGTTGCTGGGATAATTGCACTATTACACTATTATGCTTAGACAGTGCTCGATTGTCCAGAATTAGTCTTTAAATGCTTTTAAATGACTCGGAGATTCTACACTCGCTGTGGGGGTGTCAGACGGGAAAGCAAAGCGGCCCCTCCGTCTGGCTTCCGTTTAAATTTTCAAAGTCAAGAATATCTTAAACGGGAAAAGAGGACTACACCTCCGGAATGATTCCTCCGGTTCCACACATTAAATAAGTGACAAGTGCGAACGGAAACACTCCGAGAGCAACGTCATTCTCCTTAAGTTCGTTTGCGTCCAGGCTAAACTACGAACGGAACTCGTTTAGCACTGTAACACGAACACACACACGAAATACCGTCAGGTTCGATATTTCGGACACCTGGCAATTAATGTTCAATCGTATATGAGAAAATGTCCTACGGTGCAACGAATGTTCGGTCGTTTCACCATCTCCGTCGTGGATTAACGTCCGACGTCTTCCATTCTCCGTGATGGGGACGGAGTGAGGTCGAAACTGGCTTGTTTCTCGCTGACAATCTTTCGTCGTACTTGGAGAGGATTCCAGGTATCTAATGAGGTATTCTACTGCATTCGCGAGCCTTCTTTCTTAATCACCTGGCTCCAGCCGAATTGCGCTGTCCTCCGTCGTGCTCCTGGTTTTGTTAGCGTTCTCGCCGGCCGTTCTTACGCTGTCGTTCTCGAACGCGTCGTGGCTCCAGGCTTGCTCTCTCGACGTTCCTTCGCCTGCTGGCGCATTGTATGTCTTCATGCGATGGCTTTCTGCTTGTCGAGGGCCGTAACTCTTTCTCGAAGAAATCGTAACTTTCTCCGGAGATCTCTTTTGCTGCCATCTCTCACGCCGCCTTCTTTATTTTTCTGTCTCTCCCTCTCCTAACCCACGTGATTCCTTCGGAATGACATCACATCTCTCTGACGCGTTTTCTACGTCATTCCTATTTTCTTCACTAACCGACGATCTCCGTCGACGCAGTCCACGTGACAGATATAAAGATATTTTCTACTGTTGATTGTTGGTCCGATGCGAAACTGCTGCAACATGCGCTAGATAATATTTTCTATTGGTCGCTTCAAAATGGTTTAGACTTAAATCCTAAAAAATCATTCTTTGTCTTGTTCTCAATAAAAACTGTAAATTTGGTAAGTAATTACGTCTTGAGCAAGGTTCCGCTAGAGAGAAAATATTGTGTGAATGATCTCGGGATCATTTTCCAATACAATTTATCTTTTAAGGATATGTGTGCGAGGATCGGGATAATTAAGAGATGCAATAAATTCTTTAAAGAATTAGACACTTATATTAATTTATATAAGTCCATTATTGTTCCAAAAATAACCTATTGCGCACTTATCTGGTTCTCCGGGGCTTACTAAGACTTTTTGCTTTTACAGTCCAAAGTTTTCAGATTTTACTTGGAGCGTTCAAATATGATTGGCACTAGAATAGTTTTTGTATCAAAGAAACCATTTACTGAAAAAAAGAATACAGATTATATTAGAGCTATTCCCCGCAATGTCTATTCACTTTTGCCATCGTTCTGGCAGCTTACGTATTTGCGTAGCAAACCATTCTTTGGGGGTATCCCGGCGCCACTGGTGGACAACTCGTCATGGATGATAGTATGGAAGTTTCCCCGTGATAGACCTGTTGCCCTCTCTAGTTCATCAAGCGTTATTCGCCTGTTGTCCATTACCAGTCATTGACACGCGGGCACTGTTTGCGTACAGTTGCTGGACTCCCAGTGCTTTTGCGTTTTTAAGCACAGTCCCTGCCGTCTTGAAAACCAAGTCCCTGATACCCAACGAAACACGGATCTGCGACTTGGTGCTGACTCCCCATGGCTCCTAACCTCTTGTGGATATCTGAAGTAGTCACTCCTTCCCTGCAGAGAAACCATACTGTTCACCGCTGCCCTTGCTTGTCTGCTTCCATGTAGTTTTTATCGATATCCACACGTGTTCTCGCAAGCCGGAACAATGGCTGCTGCTATTCGTAGACAGTACTATAGTCTATCTTCACGCATATATCAACACACATTTGAAACTGCCACTTTGCAGGAGTTATAAGAGGAGTGCCAATCAATATTGAACGACCTAAATATAAGTTTCTTTTAGTTAATTTTAATTGCAGTCGGTTTTCCAAAGTAAGTTTGGAATATTGTTTTAATCTATCACTGATCTTGGAAACATGTCTAATGAACACGTTAAAAAATTCTTCATGGGCTGGTGTTTCACCTAGAATTCTCGAAAGGATCTTTATCCGGGTATTCGGATCAAATCGAAGTAACAAAATGATTTTTACAGCCGATAGATGGTATACTCAGATTGCAAGGCAAGATCCAATATGCAAACTAATAAATTGTTATATGCAATATGTTAGTAGCGCTGATTGCCAGTATTTGTTTTTTGGTTGTTGTTTTTTTTGTCTGTTTTCACCAGTTTATTTTCTTTCTTTTATATGTACTTTCATTAACCCCGTTTTGGGCTATTGCCTGTTGGGGGCAATATAGGGCTTGGCCTACCAGATTATCTGGTGGTTTCTCTCCCCTTCCTGTTGGTGCATTATTATTTATGATTATTATTATTATTATTATTATTATTATTATTATTATTATTTCATATTTCAATGTTGACGATTTTTATAGAAAGAGAAATAGGCCTAACGAAATAGAATCACAACGAACAGTTCTAGAAAGGAGTTTCATTAGAAAATCAATATACGACTGCACAAATGAGAACCTATCTTGGTGTTAGCCAGGATTTATGGGCATAGCCAGATTAGGTTCGGTTAGGTTAGGTTAAGTTTGGTTTAGGTTAGCCGAACATGAACATAGATTTATGTTGAGGAAAGGGGTGAACAAGCCAGATATATTTGTGAGAAAATTATGTGGAAAAGTATAACAAATACCACTCCAAATTTGCAGAATAAATCCAATGCCCTAATAGTCCAAAATTTCCCCATTTACATATTATTTCCACCAAAAATCAAGTATTTTTGGCTACGTCCATGAGACCGACCTATCAAAAAGCAGTTGATCTGAATTCAATCATAGCCTACAAGGATAAAAGGATAACCTCCAATTTAGTGCGCCAATACTTCCCGTCTGTTGGAGGATAGGTTATGTAATCCGAAAGACTGTACCCGGTAAGTTCTACGATAACGCTCTCGGATTAGTCTCCTATATACTTATATGAATAAATAAAAAACCCGTAAAACTATGGAAAGGGTACTTCACTTCTATTCATTTTGAACAACACAATTGCTTTAGAACTACGCCTTGCCTTAGCAACCAGAGGCTTTCTTAGCAATCTCATCTGAACATATAAAGGGTTACCTTAGGAAACAAATGTTTTCCTTTTTTATCTTCGAGTATCTTAATATCTTATCGGTCCTGGGCATTTCGGTTACGTGACTTATTATTTTATTTCACTTTATTTTTTTAAGTTATTGCCGTAATATCTACAGTTTTTCTTTATTACTAAATTTCCAATTATTCGTCAGATATTCACTTTACAAAAAAAGTAAAGATTTTTTCTAATTATGTTAAGTTTCTCATTTATTTCATATATTATCTCAAAACAATTACGAAAGAAAAAAATTATGTAAAGAAATTTCAGGGATCTTGAAAATAACAAACTGTATTAAAAGAAAAAATTAAACTCCTTGTTGGCTTGAGTTATATCTTTAGATGTTTTGAATTATGCATTTGCTATCATGAAAAAGTTTTAATGTAATGAATTTCTGGTGATTAAGTATTTAAATTCAAAAGCTGCATGTGAAATTTACTTTTTTTAATGCTATCATAATCACGAGAAAAACTGTGCATACCACATTATTCAGCATATCCATCTGCTTAATTAACCCTTAGTCAACTTCTGAAAACCTGTTCGCCAAACGTAAGCGTTTATTTGTATTTCATACTTTTGCTGCAATTCATTATGATGGTTTGCTGATTATTCTATGATAAATGAACGGAAATAAAGCTAGCCTACTTTCAGATAAAGATAGCTACAGGAAAAGTTAACAAAGAGATTGAACTGACAGAAGCCAAGTGAATTCTGAGGGACTGTAGATGTCTTTGATTTTCATAAAAATAGATTTGGAATGCATTTCTTGTAGCTTCTTCTCATAGGAATATAGTGTTTGGGTCAATTACTTGGTAATAAAACTTAAGATCTAGATAAGTAAATTTGAAATTTCATTTATAATCTTTTCTCCCCCCACCCCCTTATTTCCCAAGTTAAGAAAAAGAAAAAAACGAAAAAAATATTAGTTTTGTTGCTGAGAAAATATTTAGTGAATAAATTTAAAAATTGACAAATATAATCGAATTCTATTGATTTTCTTTAGAGAAAAATTTCAATCAAGCCTATAGAAATCATAAATTTTGAAAACATTTCGTAATCAATTTTCACAAGTCTTATATATGTTTGCCTTCTTAAATATTCATGTTTAAATGCTCGTACACTTTAACGTAATTCAAGTGAATCAGAATGCAGTTCATTTAAAACCTAATTTTTTATCTATAATCGATGCTGTTTGAGTCGCTCACTTTCCAAATCGATTAATTCCACAAGATAAAAAATAGAGAAAAGTGATAAAATAATGTACTTGGTTTAAAATCTTTTTAAAATATTAATTCAAATGTACATTATAGAAGGTGTTATTACAGGTTTAGCTTTTATCTAACGATATAAAATGCGCATAACAAAATATCCTTGGAGTAATCGTTATTATTACAATTTTTGCACGAGTAATAGAATTAATTAATTACTTTGGCAAGTAAAAGTAAAAAAGAAAATAATATCATGACATAGTGGATAAGAATTTATCTAAAAGTATGTACAGGGTTGTGCATAACCTTTTGCTAGGGGTCTTGAAAATAAACAAAACTAAGTGGAATGTTCTGCGGTTGATAATCAAAAAGTACGTTTATTTCTGCTTTTATCACATCAATATTTAGTGTGGCCACCACCTGCTTCTCGAACAGCACTCATCCGTTTCGGGTAGGAGCGGAGGAGTGTCTCAAACAGAGCAGTATAGTACTCCATGTCCTTCAGCACAGATGTCAGGTGTCCCATTAGAAGGTCTCGAGAATACCGATTTTCACCACGTTCTTGAATCATTAAAGATTCCACTGCGTCTTTTAACACGGCTCCAAAATGTTCAGCAACGTTTAGGTCAGGGGATGCACCGGGCCATTCGTTTGACGAGAAGAAATCGATAGCACTTTCTCTTAGGATTTGCTGTGTTGCATTAGCCTTAAAGCAAGGTGCCTTATCGTGCAAAAAACAAACTTCATGCGGCATGGCAGTTATCATAACCTTTCTTCCAATTGTCCGTCACCCATCTATCCGATCGGTTTAACTTGTTCGCAACCCATTTGCGATTAATAAAAGACGCACCTGCTTCCATTGCCTCTCGATATGCATTTGCAAGAACTCTATCCATGAAACGCTGCTCTTCACTGTCATTTATTAAACCAGCCATATTTGTTTGATACCAATAGACGCACAATGAACTACTCTCTGCCGAAGCGTCATAAGAGTGTGCTACAACGCTGCGGTTTAAGTCGCAGCCCCCTAGCAAAAGGTTATGCACAACCCCGTATTATTCATTATATGTATTGTTCTACGTTAACTTTTAACAAAAATTTCTGCTTATGTTAACGAATAATGAACATATATGTTAGATATCACGGCCGGATTACTATTGTCAGAGATAAATTAAATTCAATAATTAAAAATTTTGGAATACAAAAATCAAAATGTTTAGAAATTATACAAAGAAATTCAATAATTCGGTGAATTCAATAATTCGGAGAATAGTAATTCATTAATCGGGAGAATTCTTTCCACAGGAAAAGCTTCTCTTCACAGGTTCCTATTTTCTACCAGCCCCATTGCAGTAAGCTAAGATTTAGCAAATTCCGCTTCTCATAAGATACGCAATGGGACTATTGAGAATTTGCGCTACATGCCTTAAAGACCCTGCTTCTTACACATTATCGACTCGTTTTCGGCAACAATAATCGCCAGCAACCAGAAAATGGGGTGGCTTGTTTCTTATGATAAAGCCATCTTGTTCTTTGTCTCTTTGTTTGTTGTTGTTATCCCGCTTGTCTCATATTGAAAAAAGTATTTTTTTCATAAAAAAACAAAAACAGCGGCTTTGGATACAGAACTATTAATCATAGAAATTCTAACATAATTAAGAATTTGAATTCTATACCTAATCAAATCATTGAAATTTGATTGAGGTGAACCCAATATTTCATTTTCTCCTGCTTATTCTTGAGGCACAAACCTACTGCAACTATATTTTCCACGTACATCTCGAGAGGCGCGAAACGGACAGCTTCTGTGTTGCCGGTAATCAATCGACAGTGTATAAGGAACATTAATCTCTTTTGAATCATTTTGTTCTGCAGTATCCTATTTGTCTTGAAAAATCGATGCCGCTGCACGTTGACGGTTTTGCTTATTTTGTGAAACTATACATCTCTTTGTCTTCTTCATTTTCTTGATCACTAATAGCCAAAACTCCAGGAGAGCAGTACGTGAAATAAACTACGTTGTTTAAGAAGGAGCTTTAGTTGTGAAGGAGAAACACAATTATTAGGAGCTTTAGCAAAAAGATACTTATAAGAATGCACGCTTGGTTTGTACGTTTATCCGGCCGTCCATCGTCCAAGTTATTCACGTGCGCGTGCCGATGTCAATAATGCGTAAAAGATGAACAGAAAGTAACAATCTATTCCTTCTTGACAAATCGATTGTTATGTGGCGAGTCTATTTTTATAAAATTATTATTGTTATTCAAGAAGATTGTCATCAACAATTATTTCTACGACGGCAAGAGCCTTCAAATTTTATTTCATTCTTTTTAGCACATTTTCTATATATAGAAATGTGCTTATGTGATCGGTTTGTCCAGCTGTCCGTCCGTCCGTCCGTCCGTCTGTAGACAATCCCACAATTCATTGCGTTGCATGTATTGAATTGCATGTATTGCAATCTCACAATTCATTCAATCATGTCTTGAATTGCTGGAAGAAACGAATTATCCTCGCATTTGGTAAAACGCGTGTTGAGAACATGGGTTCGGTTCTGCGCGTGCTCTAAACATTAATGAGATGGTGTGCGTGCAGGATGCACGTGTTTGACGATTATTAAAAGGGCAGTTCTCTCCCTAAATCAAGAGAATTTTTTTATTCCTAGGGAGCTTAGCATTTATTACGATAACTTGAAAACGAATTAACTTTTTCACCAATCCATTAAAATGGGACAGAGTACGCAGAAGTACGAACGTGAGATAGCAGGAATAAGTACGTGCTCTAATAGCACGTGCTTTAATGGTACCATTATGATACCCTCTTAAACATTTCCTATAACAAGATATGGCATGCAATATATCAAACAAATTGTCACAACATATCATGAACGAATATAAAAGAGTAACTAGTGATAGCAAGTATCGGTCTACTGGCACGTATACGTGCAAGGATGTCTCATGAATGAATATAACGGTATATAGTGATGTCTGAATTGTTTAGTAGTACGTGTTTTAATGGTACCAAGTGGTACCATTGGAACTTTCAATGCTAAGATATGGCATGTAATATATCAAACGACTCGTAATAGCGTGCCATAAGTGAATATCACGTGTAAATAATGATCATAGTTATTGGTTTAGTAGC
>JAHWFO010110334.1:0-12993 GCA_023313115.1 Rhysida immarginata | reverse complement strand
ATCAGCCCTGTGTTGCGTAACCTCCAGAGCCGTTGATCTGGTGTTGAAGCATTCAGAATTGCTATCATTTGGTTATAGTTAGTCATAACTATACAGCGTTTTGGATAAATGAAGCTTTGCCATAAAGGAATAGATTCACACTCGGGTGCGGAATTACAACCATACAACACCATAACAGTAATGTGTGACAGTGTTTGGCAATTTAAGGAAATGCATGTAATGTTTTCAATCTTTAGATAACAAGCTAATCCACCAACCAACCAACCAACCAACCAGCGGACCAGCCAACCATCCGAGAGAAAACTTTTAATTTTTAGAACATTTTTGACTTAATGAATGAATGAAATTCTGGCTGAAAAATCAGTATATGTACGCATGCAGAATCACTGAAAAATCACAAAAACTTTTTAGCATGAACATTTATCGTATCAGGTGCCAACATAGGTGCCAGTGGCTGTGGCGTATGTTGTACATGACCAACGTGGTTACCCCTACTCATGCATAGTTGATGAAATGAAAGACCTTAACGAGGCAAAATACTTGTGAAACTAACGGAGAAACGTATTTCACATAACCCGAGCGGTAATCACAAAGACGTTATAGCGTGGATTACCGCAAACGTTTAACGTAACAGATGACGCCTTAGATGTCAATCAACTCGGTAAATGTACTACTTGAATTATAGGCATAAAACATGGTGCAGGACACGAAGACACTTTAGCGCAAATATTTATCACATCAACCATCGATTTAAGTGATAGTCACCTCGGTGAACGTTATATTCCTCTTGTCCACTCAAATAAATCGAAATGAAATTCATTAATGATGCGAAAACTAGCAAAAGTAAAGGGAAACGTATTTCACATAACATACCTGGAAATCACAAAGAATTTTTAGCGTTGCTTAGTGCGAACGTTTATCCCATCAGATGCCGGCTTAGATGACATCCAACGCAACCAATGTCATGTTTGAGTTATGTGGTAACCATTGTGTACGCTTTTTAGCAAAAAAGAAAACACTTTTAAACAGACGAAAACCAGTAAAACAAATTGGACGGCTTTTTTTATTTAGTTTACCGTGGATTAGTGCGAACGTTTATCACATCAGGTGCCGGCTTAGATGCCATCCAACGCGGCTAGTGTAATACTTGAACAACGCGGTAACATTTGCGTACTCATTTCTCGAAACAGAAACACTTTAACGAGGTGAAAAAATCAGTTGACCTAAAGTTGGGGAAACTCGTATGAACCAAAAACAAACGTATTTCATACATGTCAACCATAGGTCAGTCTGGTACCAAAAGTCGTAAACAGCTTTTAATGACATCAAAAAATTGTAAAAACTACGATAAAAAAAGAAAAGAAAAGGAAAACGAGTTTTGACCTTAACACTATGCGTATAACAGGTTAAAAAATGGGGCTTGGTCGAAAAAATGTGGACCCTAGAGTCACAGAGAAATGAACTCAGACCATCACTCAACCAGTGAATGCTAACCTGATGTTCTACCCACTGGACTATTTAGGGCAGACAATCAATCAACAGTAAAATGTCATAGTGGTATTTTAACCTAAATTTAACTTAAAGCACGTATAGAATAATACCTATATTACACTATCCCTGTACCCTTAAAAAAAAGAGTAAACACTGAGTGAGTGGGATAAAATTATTTAAAATACAAACAACAAAGGACAATTCAGAACACAGAAATCATAGATAGAAGAAAATAAACATACATAGTGGCTGAGAACAGTTATGTACAAATTTGTTTATAGGAACCCACTGCTTATACCTTTACATATACTGTTGAAATAACAACAGCAAAGAAGATAAAATATCCTAAGTTTCGGCCCAAAAGTAAAAAGAATAGTTGAATTGAAGAATTGACAACTGTGTTTATTTAATTTCAGGAGAGCAATCTTTTAACAATATCCGTTAATCTGCTGCTGCTGTCGAAATGTATAGACAATGTTAGTACGAATGCACGCGCAAACGTCTGGTGAACCGTAACGGTAATAAACGTATTTGAACGTTCACCAGCGCCGAGAGTAAATGAAATCATCATAAAAAATCGGAGAAACTTAGAAGAAGAGGTGCGGATGATTGCCTTAACCCGTGCGAACCCTAACAATGATAGGAAAACGTGTATTTGAACTATGCCTCAGCTCACGTCACCCTTACTGCACCCTGTTGATGGTAAGAAATCAGCACAGAAAAACAGAAAAATAAATAAATAAATAAATAAAAATACGTGCCCGTGTGACTTGTGTCAAAAGAGAAACGGAATTGTAGCATAAACATTGTATAAATGTATGCGTTGACAAATACCCCGAGGAAAAAATGTCATTTAGCATTTGTATTTACGAGATATTAAGGAAGAAGAAATCTTGAAAGAGAGAGAGAGAGAGCTGAAAATAAGGTTAACCATATCGAATTTAAACAACGAGAAATGCTGCATTTTTAACGATCACAGTAAATCATTTCAGACATATATTAGTAACGAGAAACCCGTATAACCTCGATAGTGTTGAAAAACAGGAAAATTTGTAATTTTAAACACACATTTTTAGCTTAAATTCACATAAAAGCAACAACTCACTAAGAGGTAGGGCTTGTCGGCTAACAAAGGAACCCTTGAAAGACAATTTTCTTTTTTCATACAGGCTCACGTGGACGGAAACGCAAGAATAACAAACAGTAAATTGATGTTAAAGAGAACGAAAAAATTTGATTAAAACAAAATTTCAGTCGAAAGCGTAACAAGGCCCGAAAAGAATGCAACTGCATCTAGTCAGATTGGGGTCTCCGATGGATAGATAGGCACGTTATTATCTGTCTATTGGTGCTATCATTACATTAACCCTTCTTCAACAAAGCTGTGTGTTGCTAAAAGCAACCTTCGGTGTTCACAGCTACATGCGGGCATTGTTTGAGTCGGTTCACAATGCGTTTGCCACGTCAAGTGCGAGCAGAAATTAGTAGGACGGGTGTGTAAGCGACTGAGCGACCTGCTTATACAATAGACCTATGAGCCACTAAAACCAAACGAGGAAAGAGAAGACCTCAAACTCTCCCCTATCTTACAATTTCATTGTCTTGCCTACTGCCAAAACAGCCCAAAATAACCAAACAATAGAACAAGAGTAAAGTCAGAATTTGGTTTTATTTTATTTTATTTTTTAGCATGTCAGTTAAAATTATAGGGAATAAAAGGCAATCAGTAAATAGTAACTAAAAACTGAAAACCTATAAACTTTTCTTCATCATCATCAATATTATTTGTAAATATTTTTATAAGAAATCAATGCAAAATAGAAAAACAGAGATATGGAAATGTGTGGAGATAAATTTTCCAAAGTAACGAATGACCGCGAGAGCTAAGCAATGAACAAGCCCTACCGGACATGAGAAACAATAATGCTATTGTATTAAAATTGAAACACTGCACTTTATATTAGCAAAATGCTGCAACCCTATGGAAGAGACAAAGATTTTTAGCTTAGATTAGCGTGAGCCTTGATTACAGCTGTTGTCGCCGCTGTTCACGGCTCGGATACGTTAGGCTTCGTACGGCCTGTGGGATAAGAATTACGTACACTTTTATAAATAGGACAGGCTTTAATTTAGTCGGGAAAAAAGCACGAAAACGAATGGGGGAACACCAATGCATCATAAACAAAGCGTATATCGCATACCTGTGCAAGAAAATGAAAGGAATTTTAGCCCGAAATAGCTTGAACACTGACCGTAGTGTCTAACGGTGCTGTACTCCTCGCAAACACGCTAAGCACAAACAAACGTATTTCAAACATCCTGAATTGTCAGATACGTAGATTTTTAGCTTGAATTAGCCTGCGCGTCGAAAGCAGCGACTGACGTCGCTGTACACCGCTATTAGGCCTCATGCGAACACCTCGACATCAATTGTGTACAAATATGTTAGCAGGAGAGAATTTAATTAGGAGAAAAACAAAAACAAAACGATGAAAAATCAGGATAACCCTAACAAAGTACAGAAAAACATATCACATATATCTTTGGCTGAAGACATAGTTTTTTAAGCAAACACAAACACATGAACAATGCAGCCATGAACGAACATGCTGAACAACAACGTCCCAGCGTCCGTGGCCTAGCAGCCAGCACCATCCACGCTTGAGCACACACAGGTGCTACATCTATCACCTTGCAGCACATGGTAAAAGGGCCAGGAAATGAACATACACCCCCATGACAAACCTTTAAAAGTAAAAATCAGTGTAATTAAACAGAAAAACAGATTTGTGACGAGTGATGATAAATCATCGCATGTGACCATAGCCTTAAATTGAATACAGACTTTTTGCACTGTAAAAAAGTACGAAGCATATCAGTCTCGTATCCTAATACCATAAGTGAACAGAAAAGTTTTATACTGTATGAGAGAGAGAGAGAGAGCGAGTGAAAACCATTTTAAGAATACAATTTTTAACAACATTTTGCAAACTTGTATTGGTTATGTAGGAGGAGGGAGAAAGAGAGAGAGATTGGGGGTGGGTGACTGAATATCGCGAGGTTGGGGAATCAAACAACGCGTTTATCAGCCTCTGTGAGCCAAAGTTGTGCAAATTTGTATAGAGAGAGAGAGAGTGAAGTATGCCTCAGCAACATTGAGAAATGTGACATTTGTATTATTATTCAACATTTCAACATGGTTCAAACCTGAGAAGAAACAACAACCCTTCATGCGAGCAAAGGCAATCAGTGAGAGAGGCAAAAATGAAAATAAAACAAATTTCAAACAGCCCAGCTTTAAAATAAGCTAAAAACTTAGTGAATATGGCCCTTTCATCAGGTTGTGTGACCTAGTTGTATTTATAAGCATGTATATGAGAGTTCAGACCCACCCTTATAGACAGCATTAGTCCCTACTCAGATGCACACTTGTCAATTGAAACAATGTAGCCATTAGTTGAAAATTAAAAACAGCAGTCGTTTTATTTAGAAGAAACTGTAAAAGAGCTTGGAAAAAATTTGGTTACCCGAGAAACAATAATGAATTAGTAATTAGGTAATCCATTTGATGTGCCAGTATACCAACCCCTACCTATTTATGTGGGTATTTAAGGGCGTCAACAGGTGTTCACTTGTAAGACAGAATCATCTAAGTGGATTTTGCTGAGAGCCTCAGGACCCCTCTTACCTGCCACGCTGGTGCTGTGCTCAGCACCAGCACCAGGGGTACATCAGAGGATGATGAAATTAATTTTATTTCAGCCTTAGGCCACCTGTGAACCAACGCCCAAAAAGAACCAACGCCCAAAAAGACCACACCCAAAACAAGAACCACACCCAAAAGGACCAACCCTCAAAAATCCTCACGTGACACGAATACTGTACGCAGATTGGTTGAATTCGTCAGCTGTGGCGTCATGGGAAAGACCCATCACGTGACCCAAAATGGCCGCCTATGACATCAGGAATGAGTGGAGGGGGGTGGGTGGTCACGTGATACGAAACCTGCCCGCTGATTCGTTGAACGCCTGTCACGTCAGGAAGGGGGGGGGTCACGTGACGCGAATACTGCACGCTGATTGGCTGAATTTGGCCATGCCCACCTCATTAATATGCGACCCGATCAAGTCCTTATCTACTTATAAACATTGTATTAAATTTGGGTAGTTATTAATTTTGGGATTAGTTCTTGGGTTAGAATTATTATTCAATTCTTAATTTTATAATTAAATGATGGCCAATTGTCATGAGATTATACCTTAGCCTTGACATGAATGGATGAATTGAAGAAGTGGAGAAAAACAGGTCTCCCTTGCCGCCGATGTTGTTTTTGCCATATCAGGTTGCAGAGGAGCACGTTCGGCTAATGAGACAGCTACAAAGACTACGTTATCGCAGCGTCAACTACCAGCCCCACCACCTGCATCGGATTAACGATTTTGAACGTTTCAACTGCATCGGATGTCACCGAATAGCGAACTGTATAAGTAATGTCATGAGTACATGACCAATTAGGTTTTTTAAAGAGACTTAAATGTGAACTGATTTCTAAATATTTGCAAACTAATTCAGAATTAATGCCTGGTCCAGCGATGTTGATTATGAGTCATTGGTTGGTTTGGTTTGTTTGGTATTAACGTCCTTTTCAACTGCCATGGTCATTTCAGGACGGCGTTATAGGGGCCGCAAATTTTGCCTCGCAAGGGTTCTTTAATGTGCAGCCGACAAACGACTACACAGGATCAACGGCTTTACTTCCCTTCCGAAGGAAGTGCGTGATCTCAGAAGTTTCCCCCTGAAAAAATCCTCGGATGAGTCATTTTCAGTGATGTGGTTTTGAACAGTTTTCTGAATGAATAATATATAATCTCATCTATATTTCGAAAAACGTTTTAGTAAACTTGAATACTGCATACATGTGACGTTATTATTGTGTTTTCTATTTATGAACATTTTGAAGTTTTCATTAAATTTTCATGATTAATTTCGTGTACCTCAATGATACCAATTAGAGTGTACTTATATTCAATGAAACATGATCTATTATTTTCAGTTTCAAGAACTTTTATAAACAGCAACTTTTAATTTGTGAATGAAATTACATGAATCAGTGGTTTTGAACTTTAAACTTTGAATTTTGACCTGAATATTATTTGATTAGCTATTTGAGTTTTAATATCTTATTGTTATTACAGATGATATTCCTTGAGTAGATTATATGAACTGTTGAGAGATCCTGAATTAAACTTTAAAATCGCTGTATAATTTAAATAATCTATATTAAGTCAATGTTTACGATGCTGTTTAACAAAACATGAAGTTTTTAACTTCCATATATACCTTGAATGCCTATAATTACTACTTATTCATTTACGATTTATGTTGTGAGAAACCCACCCTCATACGTACCCACCTGGGGACACCAAATGTGATAACCCCCCCTTTTGATATAAGTATAAGTACCACCTGAGGAGGCCAAATGTGATGGACCTCTTCACAAACTCGTCTAATCACAACAAAACAGTCGGAACACGCGAGGGTGGGCTAGTCATAGTTCGAGCATGCATCTAGAGTGTATAATTATGCAAAATAAAACAAACTCAATCTTAAAATAAACTTTTAATTTTCCAATAACGACACATACACATACAGGCAAAATAGCATTAAAAGTAGACTCAATAAATATACAAGGTACCAGCGCTGGCTTCTTACATGAGAGGCCCCTCAACAAATAAATTATTTAAAGATCCTCCCATATAATTTCCCACTTAATCCTTACACCCCAAAACAATAATACTTTAATTACAACTATCAAAGTCTTACCTTATAATAATGAGGGACACGAACACTTTCGGTCACAGACCCCTAGTTTAACACAGACTGACCCCGCTGTGAGCATGCCATGCCATGAAAGTTTCAAAAATGCAAGTTCACCGGCTGAAGAGAGCTATTATCAGAAGCCCCAAAAATGCCCTTCCAGCATCAAGTGGTTCCTTTAAACGACACTCAAGAGGGGTAACACTGAAACCCCCTTAGGTGACTCCACTCCGAACTGCGACACTGTCAAATGGTCTAGGCTCTAGTCACAGCGAGTATGCCCATATGAATAAACATTAGTTACCAACTTTCTCACTTAGTGGGACTTAAGCAGCTAAACACAGTGCAGGTTAGCTCCTCTGAGATACTCAAACTCCTCTTTATATGGAAGTCAAGCATTCGTTAAATATTAACATTACTCTAAAACTACCACAACTGCTATGTGCACCATTCAACATTTATATTGGCGATAAAAAAAAGACAGTGAGTACATATGTACATTAAATTATGAGTCCCGTGCAACATGTCACCAGTTTGCTATTTTGTTAACACAGAAAAGTTCCCTTTAACTGTTCGCAGGCTGTCAAAAGGATTCAGATACGATTTCAGTCATAGTCCCTCCCTTTATGCGTCTGGATACTCCAAAGAAAAAAACACAACTCGCCACAGACGACATCTGTTAGTCATTTTGTTATCAACATGTAATATTTTCGTGCAAAAAACATTCTTTATTATTCTTTTAGCTATATATTAATATTTAATTCACTTTCAATTGTAATTTTTAATTTTGAATAAGTTTGAAATGTAAAGGAATAATTTATTACAGCATTGTTGGATTATAGAAATAATTTTATAGAACTCAATTGTAACAATGAGTACGTGTTCATGTGAAAATGCAATCACGTAATTAATATATTGTAAGCATTATCACTTCTCCTTCAGCTCTTGTTAACAACAGAGGTAAAAAAGATTGCTCCCTGTAATTTATTGATATCCATGTTCTGCTTAATAATTACTTAAATAAAATAAACTGTAATTATTTTTTATATAGAAGGCTCTTCATTATCTGATGGTTCATTTGTTTAATATTCCACTGCGTCATGCATAGCCAACAACGGTTATGTTCATTCTGTATTCCACAGGTTATGGGCTGAATCGCACAACAAAGATTATAGGCCTAATCACATAATTGCTAACCAAAGGTTTTGAGCTTAATCGCCTAATCACAACAAACACAAGCAGATTCAATGGAACTAGCAGCTTGTCAACGCTGTGCACTTCTTAGGCCTAATCATTTTTGAAGTGGATCCTACTAGAAGCAAGCCTGAATCCATGTTAAATATTTTGGTGTTATGAACAGTCAAAATAAAAGATGCCTTCGCAACGGAAGTGTGATGGGCGTCCAGCACTAGAAAACGACAGAAGTTTTTCGACTGCGGCCGTTAATAGAAACCAAAGAAAAAAAAACAAAATGGACGAGGCTGATTCATCAACGTCAACGTTAAGTTTCCGAAATTGAATCAACACAATTATAAGTCATGGAAAACGGATATGAAAGTTCTGGGAATAGACCGTGGTTGCTGGGAATTTATTAGTGGAGAGACCAAACCATATTCGGACGATGCACTTGAGAGGGATAGGCGAAATTATGAATGGAGAAAAAATCGAGCCTACACAACGATTTACCAAGGCGTCGAAAGACAGCTTCAAACGCTCATTTCCGATACATCAGACGGGAAAACAGCCTGGGAGATCTTGAAAAAGAACTTCGAGCCACAGTCACGTGCACGTCTAGCAGGCCTCATAGACGACTTTTACGACACACAATTCATAGCAGATACGGAAACCATCGGAATATTCTGCAGATGCATCACAGAATTGACCACTACCATCAAAGATGCAGGTTTTAAGATACCCGAACTGTTAATCTGTTTCCAGCTAATTAGAAGAGTGCCCAAAGAATACGACAACTTAGTTCAAACATTGTATCGACTTCCAGATGGCGAATTCACAATGACAAACATAGAAACATAACTCATCAACGAATCGGGAAGAATCTCCCAGAAAGTGAGAGACGAGAATCGAGAATTAAATGTAGATGCCTTCGTCACCAGGGATTCACGAAAATACCAGGCAGGGAATTCACAAGTTGAATATCCACAATGTAGGAGAATCGACTCCAGGAACAAGTTTTCGAATAAAAAATGCGATTACTGCAAAAAAGATGGCCATTTGAAAAAAGAGTGCTTCAAGTTGAAAACTCAAGAGAAAAGGAAGCAAGCAGAACGCACCAGTGTCAATATGGACAGAAATAAGGTTCTCTACACAGAAACACAAAACGAGATAATGTGCAGTGATGTACAATCTAGCAACAAGGTAAGAAACCTTCCTAATACCTGGCTGATTGATAGTGCTGCCACTTCTCATTTTTGCAACAACCGAGGCTGTTTTATAAAATTTAGAACTATCACTCCCATGAAAGCTTTAATAGGTGATAAGAACTCAACCAGTGATATTACTGGAATTGGAGATGTAGTAATACAAATTAAAGATGTATACAATCATGATAATACATTAACGTTAAAAGATGTTCTTTATGCTCCGAATATGCGGAGGAATTTAATTAGTGGAGCCAAATTAGACATTGCAGGCTATAAAATAATTTGGGAGAAAAATAAAATGGAAATTTATACTCCAAATAAGAATTACTTTCTAACAGTACTAGAGTAAGTAAACTTTATGTATTAAAAGCAAATGATAAAAAGGCAGATTGTAAAAATGATAGTTCTGAACAATGTAGTGCTTTTAGCTCTTATTTTAATATGGAATTAGTCCATAGACGTTTTTGTTAAGTAAATGTACCATTGTTAAAGACTATGAGCAAGAATAATTGCGTTAGAGGTATAGAAAAAATTACTGGCGACTTTACAAATTGCCAATTATGTAGGCAGAGTAAGTCAACTCGAGCCATTTTAACTAATGATTATAATAGATTAAGTAATGAGCCTCTAAATACAGTGCATATGGATTTATGGGGACCAGCCCCAATTAAGTCAGTTGGCGGTAATGAGTATTTTCTCTCGTTAATCGATGATTATTCCCGAATGGTGCATGTTTACACAATTAAAGGAAAAACTGAAGTGTTTAAATGTTTTAAATTGTATTTAGCAAAAGTGGAAAGAGAACTAAATAGGAAAATTAAAATTGTAAGAACTGACAATGGAATGGAATTTTGTAGTAAAGAATATGAGACATTTTTAACTGATTTAGGTATTAAACATGAAAAAACCTCAATATATACACCCGAACAGAATGGAATAGCTGAAAGATTTAATAGATCAGCACTTGATGGGATAAGATCAATGCTTTTAAAACCAGGATTTTGGGCTGAAGCTTTTTATGCCTATGTTCATATAAAAAACAGATGTTCTCAAAAAATAACAAATAATGTTACCCCATATTAAATTTGGATGGGAAGGAAACCCACTGTTAATTATTTTAAAGTCTTTGGTTCCTTAGCATATGTTCATATACCTAAAGTGTATAGAAACAAATTACAAATGAGAGAAAATCAAGGTATTCTAGTGGGATATGCTATTAACACAAAAGGCTATAGAATTTGGTTACCAAAAGAACGAAAGGTTATAGAAAGCATTCATGTAAAAGAGGGGTAGACATTTTAATTAAAAATAAAAAAAAATTAATTACTTAAATTTTAAGTTAGATGTTCAAGCCAATTATCTTAATGACATTAGATTAGAAATTAACAATATAAAGAAAATAGATATTAATGAATGGAATAGAGAAGAACGAAAGCGTACAATTGGTGACAGAGTAGATATTTACTAATATCCACCTTCAGGTGAAAGACTAACATCACAGAATGTTAGAAAATATTGTGACAAACATAATTTAGAATATAACAAGGATTTATTTTCCTTTAAACCAATTTTAAATCAACCTCAGAAAATCCTGAAATTACTGAGGATTATTTTTATGATTGTAAACTTTATAGTGATGAAACCTATAATGTAGAAATTCGTAAAAAATTTTTTGATACCCAATTATTACCAGAGAAAGATAAATGGCATAATGCAATGTTGGAAGAAATTAAAATGATGAAAGAAAGAGATGTTTGGGAATTAGTAGACCTAATACTAAAGTTATTGGAAATAGATGGGTATATGCCATTAAAAAAGATGAAAAGGGTAACATAAAGAAATATAAAGCAAGATTAGTTGCACAAGTATTTAAGCAAAAATATGGAATTGATTATTGTGATATTTTTGCACCAGTAGTTAATTTTTCAATTATCCGATTTTTGTTCATTCTACTGGTATCGATTTTATTTTGGAAACACGTTCAAATTGGTGTTAAATCAGCTTACTTGTATGGTAACTTAAAGGAAAATATTTATATGAGACAACCTCATGGTTTTGAAATTAAAGGTCAAGAAAATAAAGTTTGTCTATTAAAAATTTCGATTTATGGATTACATCAAAGCGGACGTGAATGGAACTTGGAATTGAATAATATTTTAATTGGTTTAGAATTTAAAAATATCAGTTGGTGCAACTGTGTGTATAAGTGGAAAAATAAAGCAATTCTGATTGTATATGTAGATGATATTGTAATATTTGCCGAAAAAAAAAAGTATTTTGTCAAAGTTAATTTTATTAATTAAGCAAAAGATTGAAATTTAAGAATTGGGAGAAACAACATTTTTATTGGGTGTTAACTTTGAAAAAATAAATAATAAATTATATCTACATCAAAAGACATACATAGAAAAGTTACAAAATAGATTAAATGGTTTACCAATGTTAAAAGTTAATTTGCCATTAAAAATAGGTCATAATATTCCGAAGAAAATAGATGAAAATGATATTGTAGGAACTGAATTAATGAAGAAATACCCATATAGATCATTGGTTATTTGTCCTATATATTGGTTATTTGATATATTGGTTATTTGTCCTATATATTGGTTATTTGATATATTGGTTATTTGTCCTTTATAGCTAATGAAAGCAGACCCGATATATCATTTGCTGTAAATGTATTATCACAATTCAATAATGGTTATACACATGAACATTGCTGATTGAATTATGTTTTTAATACTAAAGAGCTGAAAATAAATTTATCAAATGTAAGCAGTAAAGATTTAATTGGCTTTTCTGTTGCCAATTGGGGTTGTATCCTTAATGATAGACACTCATCAAGTGGCTATCTAATATTTTTAGGTAATATTCCTTTTATGTGGAAAACCACAAAGCAAAAATGCATTGCACTAAGCTCAATGGAATCGGAATTTATATCTTTAACTGAAAGTGTAAAAGAAATTATATGGTATAAAAATATAATATCTGAATTAAATGGATAATATTTATAAGAGAAAAGAACGAGACACAGAAACCCTGGAATACAACAGATAATATAATATATAATATTAGAAATGAAAAAATAAATACAATACTAATTAAAAATTAACAAAATAATTAATAAAAACGATTACAATCAAAGTAAGACTAGAAATATAAAAACAAAATAAAAAGCTGACGTTTCGGATAGAGACTATCCTTTATCAAAGCAAAAAAAGGATAAAAAGGATAATTCTCTAAAAGCAATAAGACTATTAGAGATTTATCCTGAAGTTATGAAATGTGTACTAACGGACGGGTT
>JAHWFO010110328.1:37038-56763 GCA_023313115.1 Rhysida immarginata | reverse complement strand
ATATTTCTCATTAATATGCCCTGCCATAACCATGAATATCGATTTTTCATCAATAATTATTATTTTTCCGAAATCTGAAGTAGACAGTGACCTTCCTCATGCTTTGAAGGTCATGTATTCGAAATTTCATCAAGATCGGAATAAAACTGTACATTTGTATAAAAAACGTACAGACAGACCCACCCACAAACATCCTTCTTTATATATATAGAAGAAGAAGATTATGTTTAAGAAGGCGTCTATGATTAGTATTGTTATAGCTTTTAAACGTTTTGAAGCGTAATCTTTGGATTAGAAGAATAGAAGAGGAAAGATATTTTAAGTTGCACTCAATATTAGTAATATATTTAACCCTACAAGTTCGTAAAAAAATTCTCTGCATGAATTAGATAGAATGACATCTTGAATTTTATTACGATATCACTTTGTTGACTTTGGAATTTAAGGAAGAAAATCCGACATTTTGAGTCAACGATTTTCTTCTTAGAAATTGAAAATGAAAACAGAGCTTCATGGAACAAACATCTTACTGATGATTAAGGCAGAAGTTGTTCGGCATGCCCTCCGCATTGTTCCGCTACTAATTGGAAGCGCAAAATGGCATGCTCCACAACAGATCGGAGGGTATCTGTACTTATGTGGTGTGTGATGCTTGCTCTTCAAGTCGGCTAGATTCTCAATCCGCCCATTGTAAACAACATTTTTCAGATACACCAAAGCCAGAAATCACACGGGTTGAAGTTGGGGAAAGTGGCGGCTTATGATCCTAGCATCTCCGAAATGAGCACTCAGCAGCTGCTTCACAGGAGTAGCAATGTGCGGAGGAGCGCCATCTTCATGACTATTGTGCGATCCACACACTGAAGCTGCTGAAGTACCGGAAGGACATGGTTACGCAAAAGTGCTTCATACCGCTTGCCAGTAACGGTGCAGGTAACGGGACCCGCAGGCTTGATCTCCTCGAAGAAACACGGACCGACAATAAACTGTGCCGTTATTCCGCACCACACAGTGACCTTTTCAGAGTGAAGAGGTGATGGCTGTAGCTGGAATGCCATATCCTGAAATTTTGCGTATTTACAGAACCTTGCAAATGAAAGTGGGCTTCGTCAGACCACAGAATGTTCCATGGCCATTCGTTGTCCACTTCCATCCGAGCAATAAATCGTAGTGCAACTGCTGTACATGAGTTATCTTGTACGGGTAACAGCGCAAGATGTTCCGTAGGACTTTACGCACCGGCCAATTTCCCGTACACTGCCGATTCACGTTTCCTTCCTCTACGCCGTTTCACGTCAAATGAACCGCTCTCTTCGAATTTAGCAATCATTTTCCCCAGACCATTTGTGGTTATTGGACCCGATTTTATGGATTTTAATGTCCGAAACTTCCTAATAGCTGTTAGTGCACACTCATCGTTCCTATAAAAAAAGCTTCAAGAGCAGAGCGCGATCCTTCATAGTCAGAGTCATGATGAAGCATTCAAGCAAAGAGCTGGTGCTCTGCATTTTTATGGCAGCTAAGTCTGCGGTGCGTATGTCACGTATTAGTAATTTGCATATCTCAAGACAACGGAAACCCTGCAAAGGAGGCGATGGATTCCACTATTTCCACTAAGAATTTATTCATCATAACATATTTTGATGTACATTTCGGCTACAACGTAGCCATCGTCAGTATGAATCAAATTACAGACAATCGACAATCGAACAGCGCAGGGAAGAAAAACAAAACGAGCGGTCCGGAAGCTACGCTTCCACAGCCATACTCATCCAGTATTATAGCCAAAAGAAATACGCTGAATTAGGAAAGAAGCCAGATGAACCTGGTTAAGTCATCCACAGGATACGGAGGAGTCCTTTCCTAACAGGACGATAAAGTTGATTGACGATAGGACGTGGAAGAGCTAGGTGATCCAGTAGGGTGGGAAGATGGCCTTTTGGATGTCATCGAAGTTGACGTACAGTATGTGACGAGGCCTGCGATGTCTAAGGAGGCTTCTAAAGGTGAGCGGATGCTCAAGAATACCTGCAATTTGGAAGTATTAGGTTTCCAATGGTAGGTATACCGAAATCTTCACCAATGGAAGTATTAGTTGCTATTCTCCTGTCGAGTTGGGCTATAGTCCTCAGCGTGACGTTTTGGAATGTTTGTAGGTCTTTCCATCTGCATTTGCAGGTTGTAGCCCAGGCAGGCATACCGTACAGAAGAATGGTTCGGATTACATTTTATATAGCAAAAGTTTGCTGTCCACTCCAAGCGAACTGTTTCGTCCCAGAAGGGCAACCAGACTAAACTTCGCCTTCTTGGCCTTGTTGATAGCATAAGAGAGATGGTCGCCCTAATTTAGCTTGGCATCTATCACAACTCCGAGGTATTTATAGTTCTTTACCCACTCGAGCTCCTTGCCAGATAGGAAGATTAGCTTCGGGGGTTCCTGAGTTTCTTGGTAATCGAATTACAGAGTAAGGTTTTAGGTATTTATACTAGAGTTAAGCCAATGAGAAGGAGTATAGGAAAAAATTGGAGGTAAAAAAACGCCATTGGGCAGCAAAAGCGCGGACCTATGAGAAGGCTCCATTAGGTGGGGGTTGATTTTCTTGTAAGAAGTAATAAAGCTTTCCAAGAGCAGAGGTCCATGGGTCCTGTATCTAGATTCAGCAACGAGTCACCTTGGTGTTTCAAGATCTCCCAGTATTGCAAATAGTTTAGTTTCTTGGGGTCGTCAACCACCTGAAGGATTTGTAGTTGATCAATTTTAAAATTATGTCCAGTCCGTAAAATATGGTCCGCCATCGCCAATCTGTCGGGTCTGTTGTGGAAATAGTGGAATCCATCGTCTTCTTTGCATCAACGTATCCACAGACTGGACAAGTCAGTCTTGTTCTTATTATGTATATTGTTTATGTTATAAGTACTCTGTTAACAGGAACCCTGCCAGCGCAATCTATCGGCAGATTTTGGAACTATTTTTTTTTTCCTTCGCCAAACAAAATTCCATTGCCGCACGATTGTTCTGCTAAAATATCAGGTCATTCTTTGTACACAGCTTTGTGATTTTTCTCTCTTTATTTTTTAATAATTAATTTAATATTTGCATTTCCATTCCAAAATTTAAATAAATTTAAGTAAATAAAAACATGTAATTAATTTAAAAGGGTTTTAATTTAAACTTTAATTTTTTAATCTTTTTTTCAATTTACTAGAACGAAAAATAAACATTGCATTCACGTTAAAGATAATCGCTGTTGGCCCATTAGGGATGGTTTTATTTAATTGTGTAATTAAATTAATTAAATTAAAGAAGCTATTGTTGATTTTATAACTTGGAAAATTTATTTTATTTTTAGATTCTCTGTTCAAGTCCAATATTATTATAAAATATATTCTTAAATTGCAATAATCATAAAAAACAACTTTAAAAAGTGTTGCGCTGTTATATTGAATTTCCATGTATATAAATAAATACTTCCCCATTATTAAGGATAATGGTGTAATCTCTTTGTTTATAGTAATTTATGCATGATATGTGGAATTGGTATCATTCGGCCCATCCCATTCATTAAATTTAATATTTTATCTCCATCATCATTGGGGCCAGTCACGAAATAGGATAATTCTATGGTTGATATTCTGGAATTGTATCTATTACAAGAAATACATTCTTATTTGGTGATTACAGGTATAACAAGGAGAATGGACAAAAAAAAATAAACTAAGATCTTTGTTCTTCGTTGTTGAGTAGGGTATAATTCACGAGCCGAGATTGAGTTGATGTCGAGAATTGGCCCGCCACCCATTAGCCAAACGAGGCCGAGGCGTCGATGCAAATATGGAAATGAGGATTCATTTGAAGGAGTGGACGAGTGGTTCTCATGGGGTGGGGGAAGAGAGAGGTTCGGGTGGGGGAGGGGAAATGCCGTCGATCGAAGAAAGGAGGAAAGAGGTTCTTCCGACCGCGAATGGAGAAGGCTGAACAACGACTCTCTTGGCATTGTCATCCTTCTGGAGACTTCCAGGAACACAAAAGAGTAAGACATGACATTTTTATTAAATCCAAAATGTCACATTTAAACTTTCACGAAAGATAACCGTGCAGAGTTATATTAGCAGATTATTGAAGTATTCTCTTCCAGTTTGTCATCTTCTTCTTTAATATCTAGAATGATATTACATTCACATGGAACGCGATGCTTTAACGTGTACTTCACTCAATAGAGAATTATTAGGCAACTTATTAGATCATTATATGACTTTTCTCTTAGGATGACAGTTTCTAATCTTGTCTGGAGATTATTTTTTTTTATGTTTAACAAATCTTATATATAAAATGCTAAATCTTCCTGCTCAGTGCCTGTTCCATGGTGACTTCTGATTGTCGGTTGTCGTTTCGACACTAAAAGCATGACGTCAACACAATAATTGACGAACATGAAAATGACATGCCTACTTCATGAAAATAATTTGAAGCCTCTCATTGTTGTAGCAATAGGAACGTTGCAAAAGAAGGGTTGTAACGTTAAACAGGAAGTCCAACAAAATTTCTAAAGTTTTTGAAATATTTTGTCACTTGCTTGATGACGCGTTGAACTGGCATCGCTAAGCGGTCTGATCATCAGCTACTGTTTTCCTACTGCAGCTTCGTTAGTGAAAAACTATATAAAAATTTAAATGGAGAAAAAGGGTTTGATGCTTGAACCCGAGTCCGATATCCCTACCACTGATGAAGAAAACATCTGCAGCGACGAACATGAAATTTCATCGTATATTTATAGCAAAATTGGTAATGGGTTAATACTCTGCATGCATTCCGATCTGAAGATAGTGCAGCTTCCGTTATGTACAGTGTGTCCAATAAAGATAGACTCAGTAACAAAAACAGGTTTAATTGTTTAATTTAAACAAATAAGGATACTTTTGCTTAAAATTTTTATTTACTAACAACTAATAAACAAATTAATTATATAAAAAAAATTAGAATTAACAAAACAAACTTGTAAACAAAGAAAAATGACAAAAATATATTTCTTAATGTCCAAAAAAATTAGACTCGGCTTGTCGTTTTTGCTAACAATTTAACTTTCAATAATTAATGTGCCCTCCCTGCTTCTTAATTAGCTCAAAAATGCGATTAGGCATCGATTGGATTAAAGTTTTCAGATAAGGTGAGCATGCCTTTCTTGCCAGCATGCCCCACACATTTTCTATTGGATTTAGATCTGGTGAGCATGCTGGCCAACTTAACAAATCTATCCCATTGTCTGAAAACCATTGATTAGTGGTTTTAGCAGTGTGAATGGGTGCATTGGCCTGCTGAAACCACCAAGGAGCCCCTGTTATGCCCTCAGCAAATGGCAAAAGTGATGTAGACAGCATGTTTTGATAACCAATAGCATTCATTTTACCATTAATGAATGCTATTGGTGTCTTTCCACTCCAAGAAAAAGCCCCCCACACCATAACAGAACCCCCCACCCAGTGGCGTTTAGAGAACATTTCTGACTCGGTCCTCAGGTCGTGCCAGTAGTACTGCCAGCCGTCTGGACCGTCCAAGTTAAACTTCTTTTCATCACAGTAGATGATTCTTCGCCACTCGGAGCTCAAGGTCATCTTTTCCTAGGCCCAGTCAAGTTAGGGGTGGCTTTTCTTTTCTTGTACTTTAGGTGGGGGCAGGCCCTTACCACATTTCCAATTGTGGATTTCGATACCTTAACAACTGGATCACTCGCCAATTGCCTGTAGGACGTTTTGTTGGTCTTTATTTTCTTTAAAATCGATCTTTTCTGAGTTGCACTGAGTTTTTGAGGGCGTCCAGTCGACTTTTTTGTGCCGAAATCAGTTCCTAAAGTGATGTAGTATTGCACCACAGTCTGGGAACGGTTTAGTCGGCCTGCAATTACTCTTGTTGACAGCCCTTCATCCTTTAGGGCATCAATTTGGCCCTTTTCATAATCGGTCAAGGAAGTTTAATTGTTAAATTTCTTTAAATAGAGTATGCGATTGTTAAAACGTTCCTTTTGCAATGATGTCTTTTACAATATAAAATGGAGATTTGAAAAAACAAACAAATTTGTATACGCGAGTTTATCTTTTTTGGACAGTGAAAACACTGTTTTTTTTTCTATTTAAATTTATATTTTTACCATTTATTTTAGCATGTTATATTTTACATGTTAAATGTACTAATTACACAATAAACAATTAAGTAAAAGTAATCGCACTTTATTTGCATATTTAATATAAGTAAATGTTTAGGTGAGTCTATCTTTATTGGACACACTGTATCTTGCCGTACCCGAAGAAAGCGTCATCGACCGCATCACAAATTACTTCCGCGAGAATCGAGTGCTTGATGTTTTGTGTTTTTGTTATCTACTATCGAATATTTTAAGAAAATTTTGCCATATCGTGAATTAGTAACATAATTTAAAGATATTCAACCGTACTTCCCCTTTAAATCCTTTTGATACCTCCGCTTCGTGGTCTTATGTTTCCATAGTATACACATTCGTGACGACAGCTCTGACAAAAATAAATTAATTTAAAAAGTTAAAAAAATTATTTATCCATGCTGAAAGGTTAGAAAAACTGTCAAATTGAGAGTGACATTTTTGGGGAAACGAAGAAAGTGCCGCTTTGTATTTAAGTAATGATACAAACAATGATTGCGATGAAAATGACCGAAAAAAAATATCCAGTAGAATTTGTAAACAGCTGCTGTCCAAATGGAAAGTCTGTACAAAGACTAAATTTAAAAATTGGCAGTATAATAATGGTTATCACCAACAACCCCCACACTAACCGCTTCTCCTTTTCTGTCTTCCGTAAAACCGACCACATCCTCCAACTTAATACACCATTCCTCTTGACATCCCGCCACCCACAAACAAGCCTCACTGGGATTCCTAATCGACCGTGCCCTGAAGCTTCCCCTCTGCCCCCTATCCAGATCTTCAGAACTCCGCATAATCCGACATCTCGCCCACTCCAATGGATATTCGACCTCCACGTTCTCTCGCATTCTTCACCGCCGCAGACGGGCCCTTTTCTCCCCCCACCTCCCGTTTCGCCCCATACTAAAAAATGGACGTCCTTACTATATCTGGGACCTAATTTCTCCCAGCTTTCCGATTTCTTATCGTCCCTTGGCCTCCGAATATCATTTCGTACTCCAACACCAGCTGCTCGCACCCTGAACCCGCCCACCTCCGTCACCTCTGACAAATATTCCCAATCCGGAGTTTACCGCCTGAATTGTGCGTTTTGCGATAAGTTCTATGTGGGATTATCGACCCGCAATCTTGCATTGCGATTCAAGGAACACCTTGACTCGTATAAAAAACGGGACCGTGTCTCCCACTATGCAAACCATCTCGCAGATTCCGGACACACTTTGAAGACAAAAGAAGAGGTTATGTCTGTCTTGCACATCTGTAATAAACCAGAAAAAACTGCTAACCTCGAAGCGATCGAAATATTCAAGGCCAAGAGGTCCACCCCACACTTGCTTCTCAATTGCCAGACGGACTTTAATGTGTATGCAATACTTAGTTCTTTATCTGATCTACTATGATTTTCTCTCATTTTCTTTATTTTATGTTTCTTCTGCATTTTGTAAGTTTCTTACCCCCTTACTTTGTTTTTTTATGTAAATTCTCTTGTCTTCGGACAACCGGATATGTTCCCTTTTCGGTCCGCGTTAAACGCACCATCTCTGTACAACTTCTCTTTTGTGTATCTTAAAAATTTTTGTATTTATTCTATTTTATTCTACTGGCCATTACGTCCTTTTTGAACTCATTGGCCCCCTTGCTTTATTTCCTATTGGCTTGCATGCCTCTTGCTGTATATCCTTGACAAAGCCGGGAATAAATGGCGAAACTAGTTGGAACTCCTGATGTCCCTCTGTTATACTGTAAGGCCACCACCTGTTTAGATAATAATGGTTACTAAGAAATTTAAACACAAAAAATGGTATGCGATTAGCTGTGAAAAGATTTAAAACCGAATTTAATAATCGCGGAGGTACGGCAGTAAACGAAACTATATTCCCAGAATAGGTTTGGCCCCATGAACAACTAAAGTGCCATTTTCCCCATAAAACTCGACTATTCGATGACGATAGACAAGGCCCAAGGACAGACGTTAGAAAGGGCGGGAGTTTATTTGCTTGAGCTCATGTGGATGACTCTGTCTCTGTTTCAAGATTCTGGAAGTCACATTACGTGAAATTAAAATCAGCGGAGTAACATGAAAATTTGATTCAAAATCCGGGAAACTTTACACTAAACATACAGGGGTTGGACAAAATAATGTGCACACCCGCTCAAAATAATATCGTCCAAATATTCCTAACGTTTGGGAAAGTTTATAGAAATTTCCATGTCTCACGTATTAAAAACAGTTGTCTACCTCTCAGTAAATTACAAGTTGTATTCAGTTGTAGTTTGCAATAACTGCTTCCTGAAATGCTAAAGGGGGCAGATCGTTGGTGCCCATTTAGCAGGTGCTTCCAATGCTTCCGTATCCCGAACAGCGACAATGTTGAACGTTTCAAAAGTAACGATCTCCATGTTATGAGTGATCTTCGGCGAAAAAGAATAGTGGGCGGAAACCAATACTGAATGATTCAGACCGTCGAGTACTAACAAGGATTGTGTTGAAACAGCCAAAAGCTACTGCAACAAAAGTGACTGCAAAACTTAATACCCATCTTGAACACCCCATTTCGGTAAAAGCAGTTCGCAGGGAGCTTCACAAATGCGATATTCATGCAATTGGAAAACTTTCAGCACAGAGACCAATGCTAAATCCCATGTCATATGGTGTAAAGATCATAAAGCCTGGACACCCGATGACTGGAAAAGAACGATATGTTGGGATGAATCATCCTTCACCTTATTTCGGGGCAAATTTACTTTTGGGGAAGCCCCTAAGAAGCATATCGTCCAGACTACCTCATTCCTACAGTAAAACACAGTGGCGGATCTGTAATTGTTTGGGGGGCCATTTCTTATTATTCAATTGGTCGAATTACTGCTGACCGACACTGTGATACCTTATGCGACCAGAACCATCCCATGTTCCAGATTTTGTTCCCTGACAACAATGCCATTTTATTCAAGATGACAATGCACCCATACACATTGCCAGAACTGTGAAATCTAAGTTTGAAAAGCACGATGGGGAAGTGCAGTATCTTCCATGGCCCCTCAATCGCGAAATTTGAATACGAGGGTTGGGGCAAAAGTCATGCCAACTATTTTTTTTCTTGAAGATACCAGTCCGGTTGGAAAATGTGACATATACAGACGAAAGGACAAGGTGTTAACTATATGTGTGGTCATTGAATAGCACTGAAATATCGTATACAGGGCAATATGGCCTTCACAGTGCAAAAGAATGACAACTCAGTACACATAAAGTTGACATGAGAAACCTGGGCCTAAAGACCCTCAAAGTAGTACCCTGCTACTGTCACCACACGCTGCCAACGATGTGGGAGGCGCTGAATATCATCAGCCTCAGTCGCTGAACACCATCAGCCCGAACGTTACTCATCACTGGTTGACACACGTCCTTGCTGAAACTTTCCTACCCACCGTGCTACTGTACGGTATTTTAGGGCATTAGTCCCAGGGCTTCCACTAATTCACTGTGACATTCCATCGCATTTCTTCCTCGGAGAAGGGCTATTTTGATGTAAGCGCGCTGCTCAACACGGGTTACTTCCATCTCGCACGACACTCACCAACTGACTGATTTCACAGCCCTCGCTGCGCTACTACCAGCTATCACAGAGCCATCTGTTGTTCTGCATACACACTATGCCTGCAGAACTTCCACACGACACATATACGTTTGTGATCCGTTTACGTATCTACAAGAAAAAAAATAGTTGCCATGACTTATGTCCCAACCCTCGTATAATCGAACCAGTTTGATCAGTTTTGGAGAGGCAAACTCAATAGCAGATTTCCTCTCCCTTCATCTCTTCAGCAATTGGCAAGTTGTTTGGTTGAAGAGTGGTACAAAATCCCAATGGGGACTATTCAAGGATTGTATGAATCATTTCCAAAAAGATTAGAAGCTGTACGCAAGGCAAAAGGAGGCCCAACACTTTATTAATAAACAATTTGTAAAACAAATTTGTTAAAATTTATAGAATAGATTGTTGTGGCACCCGTTTTATCTCAGACTTTAAAACTCGTTAATAAATAAAACGTATTTTTATTCGTGAACCATTTTTTTTTAAAAATTAGACAACTGAATGAAATCCATCCATTCCGTGTCCTCACCTCCTAATCTTACACCGTGTAATTTAGATTACAGGGAAGAATCATTCTCGCTTGTATTGAAGTACTAGCAGAGAACCCGGCGTTGCCCGGGATAATTACGCTTGTAGGTAAACAGAACAACCTGAAAAAGCTAAAGTAAACCTCCAAATTGGTTAAATAATAACTCAATCACTACAATATAGAGCGAAGGGACTATCCATTCTAAGAAAAATCCAAAAGACAGAAATTTACCTCTTCACTGAAAAAATCCATTCTAGGTGATATACCGGGACTTGATTTACCGAAAAAATTTTTTTTAAAGGCTCACAATGGATGAACCTCTCCAAGGATGCCTTCTAGTCTAAATATTTTTTGCTCACGTAATCTTACTTTAGATGTACACTTGATGTTGTTGCAATTTCCTTTCTTCTTTCGATGTCTTGAATCAAAAATTGGCCATTCCTCACTTTGTGTAGTCTAGCGGTCGCCGATTCTTCTATTTACTTGCTTACCATCTGCTCAATACAGCACGGAGCTGAAGGAGTGCTTCCTCTATCGTCTTTCAGTCTTTCACAATAGTCTGCTAACTCATTATCTCCAGTTACTGATCATTTTTAAAGATTATCAAGAAATTGTTAAGTACTAAGAATTCTCTTTTCTTAGAAAAGCCTGAATAAGAGGAATTCTATGCATTGAATTCTATATTGCACAAACTTTGCCTTGCATTGTTGGTCATGAGACATATATTGTTGATCCTTGCATATTGTTGGTGCATTGCGTGTTGATACCATTGTTGATACTTATTGTTGCAAAAACTTTGTCTTGCATTGTTGGTCATGAGATATTTCTCATTAATATGCCCTGCCATAACCATGAATATCGATCTTTTATCAATAATTATTATTTTTTCGAAATCTGAGGTAGACAGTGACCTTCCTCATGCTTTGAAGGTCTTGTATGCGAAATTTTTATCAAGATCGGAATATAACTGTAGATTTGTATAACAAACAAACATCCTTCTTTATATAAGAGTTTGTACCAGTACCGCAACCCAATATTTAGTTTGAGTTGAATACCTGCCTGCCTCTGATTTGGATTATTTATATTACAGTGTTAATATAATTTTTCTATCATTTCGCGAACCAGATTTGGAGAAGTACTATTATAGAGTTTCTGTGTTGTGAGAACGAGACAATGGGAAGTTCTCTTCAAAATCAGGTCATATCTCATCAAGAGAAGACCACATCTTCCTGCAGAATGACATCACAAAGCTTGTGACTTACCCTTAAATGAAAACAAGACTGCCTTAGTCTTTCGATTTACAAAGAAAAACAAGTACTCTGCAAGAACATAAACGTACCCCTACCTCGGGTTTCACGTTATTAGCGACAAGCGGTGAGACGCACATTGACGAAGTCTACAACAAATCAATGCAAGTACTTGTTTTCGTCTCGTTCATTTAAAAATGTCCCTTCCAAAATCAAGGAGATCGCTTTCAACCAACTTGTCCGTCCACATTGCGAATGCAGCTGCAGTGTCACTGTCACGGAATTTTAATTATTCCGATGGCATAAGTGATCGCCTGCGCTCCAGAGTATTTGTAAATTCAGATCGAAAACGAAATCATCATCGGGCGCGTGATCAGGAGCATCATCTCGCAGCAGCCAATGGGAGGGAAGCGAGCCTCTCTCCTGCGAGCTCGTGGAAAAAACGTCGTCGGAGAGTTAGAAGGAATTTAGCGTCTACCGAGGAAGAACAGCCCAAAAAGAAGCTCCTCGCTGAGAGCGACAGCGAACTTGGAATTTATATGGTTTTACCAAAGCCGGAGAGAAAGGCTCGTTCCTGTGCGCTTTCGTCGGAGACGGCTACGGAGGCGGCGAGTGCCTCGTCGCTGGATTCTTTGCCGTGCCGAGAAGCATCTCTGGCGGAGAATGTTTACGCAACAAATTGCGTGCCGTCGCCGGTTAACAAAGGTGAATCTAGGATTTACTACGTAGTACCTCAGGAGCTACACTTTACAGCTGTTTATCAACTGTACACGTTGGTGAGTGTATCGTTTACCATAGGCCTTAAAGCCGATGTTGTCCGAAATTCTTTCCCCGAGTTAAGTCGCCGTAGATTGCAATTTAACACGCGAGTGTGCGGGTTTTGGCCCGGAGGCATGGCGGCGTATTTCCGGAGCGACCTCGGCTTCGTATTTTTGCAATCCTAAATGGAATGTGTGTTATCATAATGTATGGTGTAGTATTGTATTATAATACAGCCACTTAGCCTGAATTTTCTTATTTGGTGTGCTTTGTTTTCACTTAAAATGTTTCATTAATATGATATTTATATTTATGGTTCCCACAGGTGCCATTTGTGACCTCATGTAGAATTATGTGTGGAAAGTTTATCTCAATGATGTGTAAATAGTTTGGAACCTATTACATTGATAATACTTGTGACTATTAGACTTTACCGGACTTGGAACTTTACTATTTGTGACTTTACAATTATCTTTACCCGTCAAATTATTATTTATATTCGTATGGACAGTGAACTTTCGTGAGTGCGCCGTTTTGAGCTTTTGCTTGCTCTTGTGTACTATTCGAAGTGCTGTATAACCTGTTTTTATTTGCTAGATGCATTTACCGTAAATCACAATATTTGCATTTAGTTTTAAAAACTTATTTGCCGTATTGTCATTTTGTATTTAAATTTTTGTTAACTGGTAATGTTGACTATAGCTATTTGATTTTTAAGGTCGACCCAGTTAAAGTGCTATTTATAAGTTTAGCTTATCTCTTATGGGATTAACTTATGGATTAAATAGATCTTGTATAGTTATTAAATGATGAATCTTGTGATTAATGATAATTTTGCTTAATATCTATTTTATTGAAATTTGTCATTTGAAATCATTTATTACTTATAGCTTTGTGTGCTTTGTTTAGCTCTTAAGCATATTTCTGTTTTTGTTTCACAAATTTCTATTACAAGGTTTCGGATTATAGACCTTGAATGTTTTTCACTGCTAGTCTAAAGGAACCTTGAGACTTAGACTTAACTTGTAAGTTTAATAGTTAAGCTTAGACTTTTGTTTTACTTTGAGGTGTGCCTTAATTATAAGATAATTTCTCATTTACGTATTTCCGTTATTTATTAGCAGTGTTGTGATTTGTTTTCGTTATCTCCATTATTGGTTGTGAGGGTCTTGTTTGGTTCGTCACGTAATTGAACATTTTATTTTATATTAATAAACTTCATTATTTACTTTTATTTAATTTTTGTGTGCTGTTGCATGCTATTAAAACTTCCACTGCGATACTCCTAAATTTATCTTTAATACATGTGACAGTCACACAAAACTGAATTGGAATCCATCCAAAGAAAGGCTTGCCGTGTTTTTTTTTTTCTCAGATTGGGTCTATCGGAACTGGATCGGCGACCTTATGAATAAACTACACTAGTGGCCGCTAGAATTGCAACATCAACTTCCCCTCTTCCTTGATAAAAGATACTGGGCAACAAAAATATTAAATTCCCCAAGTACTTATAACTAAGATAACATGCAAAACGTGAATAAATATCAATAAAACTCAATTGCTCTGAGGAAAGAGATAGTATTAATTAAAACTCAATTCAAAGAAAGTTCTCTCAAATAGTTCTTTATCACACCTTTTTTGTCATGACCATCAAAATAAATCTTACGCATTTAGGTTCATTTCTACTTACAGTTGCGTAGTTTCAGACACCTGCAGAATTGTGATCACTTTTAATCCAATTTTATGCACAAAAACACCTCTTGTGTTAAACAGGCCATAAAATATATCACTTATCACACTGAAGCACAAAAAACACACCTGAAGATAATCCGGATCGATTAGTGAGTGAGTCCACTGGAGGTCTCAAAGTGTCCCCACTAAGTTCAACAGAAGATTTCAAATATGTAGTTGTCTTCCTCTCTCAATGTCGGGTTCCTAATTATGCCTGTCGCTTGACGAAAATCGCGTTGCTCGCTTCCATTTGCTCTGAAGAATATCGGGGTTCCAATTTCCATATTTCTGATTCTAATCATGAATGATGACTCTTTGGCATATCAATTGTATCCAGGTTCCATTTCAAACATTTAGGGATTGTTTCTCGTAAGTTCCATCTTATAATACTTAATCGGGAGTCTTGTCTATGATGAGTGATGAGTTCTCACAAGCTTTGATCTCGGGAGGAAAGACCACCAGATCGCATTGACTGGCTACGGAAATTTCGCAGCCGCCTTGGCGCATCTCGCCTGACCCTCCTCCCTCAATCAGCCGAAGCAGAGAGCGCTCAGCTTCCCCTCGACTGCCTGCTTGTTCAACCCATAGCGACTCATAAAGTTTCGATTTCCACATTTGTATTTATACTCCTCGCACATCCGGTCTCCCTTTCCCTTTCACAATTTACAAGTCTCCAAAATAACTAAACCAAGAAAACAATAATGATTTCAAACACTACAGGAAATCCATGGCACAAACAAATTATTAAAAAATTCAATATTCCTACTCATCAAGGAATCCAATGACCAATGTCAACAATATTTATTTAAATTCCCAAAGAACGTCTCTTCCTGTCATTGCTCCACCCCTCCTGCTATTTCACAATTGTGAGCTTTCGATTTATATCCAAAATTATAATCCTGAATTATATCAGCTTAATATACCACTACAATAAAAACAATTAGATTACTTTACTCTAACTGAAAATCTGAATAATACCTGCTATTATTCCTGTGACCAAGTTTATCATAAAAATGAATACATTATTACTTAACACGTGATAACGTCACAACATCTTGATTTATTTGAATTAAATAAAATTTGAATTCAAATATTATCTCGGAGAAAAAGATTTTCTAAAAGGCTGAAGCAATCCACTATTGTACCGCTACATAAATCGGAGAGTCATGAAGAAGTTAATAACAGTTTTATCTCCTGTAACAAAAATGGAGAAATTAACATTGATTACTTATGGCAAAAAATACCTCCACAACAATTTGGGAGTCGTCCTCAACGAAAGGTGCAGTGGACACCAATTAAACTTTAGATTAATGCGATAGACTCTTTGGATCTTGGCCAGTGTTTTATGATTGCCCAGACTGATTTATCAAAACCATTTCGAGGCACAATTACAAGAGGACTTGGCCTCTTTGGGGGTAACCTACCACGATTTAGATTTGGTCAAAGATCATTTGAATAATCGCACTAATCGAATGCAATCGTCGCCGTCGATAATAAAAGATTAATGCGCGAGGTATTGTGCAAGGGTCTAGATTGGGCTCGCTTATGTATGCTGTTGCAACGACGATAATTTTTTATATGACTCTTATTGCAGTCAAGATCAAGAGATTGTTCGGAAAAATCTATACTACTGTTTATAAAAATCGCAACACCCTGATGGAATGGTCTAATCCATATGCAATTTGCAATATTTGCATACAATGGGTCAGAGTATAAATGATTAGATTTTCAGAGTAATTGCTTGAAAGAACACCATGCCTCGACGACCATATCAACAGCTGACAGACTCTGAAAGAGGACGCATAATTGGTCTGCGTGAAGCGGGATGGTCGTATCGTGACATTGCTGCTCGTGTAGGACGTAATGCAACGACAATTATGCGTGCATGGAGGCAGTGGAGCGAAGAGAACAGGGTGCAGAAAGACCCAGCACGACGACACCGCGAGATGACAGACACCTCTATCGCATGTGTGTAGCAGATCGTACAGCCACTTCCACAGTGTTAGCACAACAGTGGGGTGCTACAGTAGGCAGGACAATGTCTGCTAGAACTGTACGACGCCGTTTGATTTCCAGAGGATTGATGGCACGAGTACCATTGTTGCGGATTCCTTTGACTCAAAACCACCGGCGCCTCAGGTTGCAATGGGCCCATCGACACCAACAGTGGCAAGCTGAATGGCAACAAGTTGTGTTTTCGGATGACTCAAGGTTTAACTTGCAGCATCATGACGGCAGGATACGAGTCAGAAGACATCGTGGCGAGCGCGACCTTCCAGAATGCATCCTGCAGCGTCATTCAGGACAAACGCCAGGGGTGATGGTGTGCAATCAGTTACCATGGCCGTTCCCGTCTGATCAGAGTCCATGGCAATCTGAACAGTGACCGGTACATCAGGGAAGTTGTGCAACCCGAGGTCATCCCCTTTCTGCAGAACCTTCCAGGCGCTGTATTCCAACAGGACAATGCCCGACCGCATGTGGCCAGAAATGTCCTCGCCTTTTTCCAAGCACATCAGACGCCCTTGTTCCCCTGGCCTGCTCTTTCACCAGACATGTCCCCAATCAAACATGTGTGGGACAGGGTTGCTCATCGATTGGCTCGTCAGACTCCTGCAGCAGCAACTGTGGACGAACTGTATACCCGTGTAGACAAAGCATGGCAGGACATTCCCCAGGCCCTTATTCAGAGCTTGACTGACTCAATGCCACGACGTTTAGAGGCTGTAATTGCATCCCACGGTGGTTTCACCCGATACTAATGTGGCAATAAAACGCATTGTATTCACCTGAAAAACTAATGGTTTCTTTTCTGACCCATGATATGCAAATGCTCCAAATTTAATGCAGATTGGGCTATTCCATCAGGGTGTTGCGATTTTTATAAACACTAGTGTAGATTGATACATTGAACGGTAATCTAAGCCTCTATACCCGACAAACAAACAAATCAATAATTGAGTCAATAAAGTCAACTATCAGTTCATACATCTAAAGAGATAATGTAAAAATTCAAACCTTAAACCCCTCTAATATCTAAAGGATTAAGAAAATAAAGGCAATAGCATTGAATAAACCAATCTAGCCTGTATTATAATTAGTAAGCTTCCGCTAGAATGAATACCAAAACCTTAGGTACTAATCACAAATGTAAAGCAAGCTTAATTAACTAAATTGAATTAAACTATAAACTCACAGCATATAGGTAGGGCTTATTCTGAAATAGCAAATGGCTTGGGTCGGACCTGCTTTGTAATAATAACGGTAAAACAATCTTTCGTGTAAACCACAATAACTAATTACAAAATGCCCAAAGCCCACTAAAACCAAAATAAAATAATGGAGCACTATGTCACTAGCTTAACTAATTAACATTTGTACATAGAAGCTAAAACCGTGCACAATATTACCAAATATTAAGCTGACGTGCCGTCACAAAGCATGCACTTAAATTCGTATGCTTAATCACAAACTCCGTTGTGAATAAATTCAATAAAGTCTTAAACGTGAGAAAGTTCAAAGTCCGGGTAATAATTCTTAAATTCTAAACTACGCACAAAGGATAATCAACGTAAGGTAAATGCACAAAACCATTCCATGACGTAGTAACATTAAATGACATATGCTCTGTGTCAAGAAAACCAAACAAAGTCACTTCAGTTCTAAAATTATAAATGAAAGAGACAAATAACACTAACTACGGTTAGGCAGATATAAATGCAAGCAGTAATTACAAAGAATAAAGCACAGCTTAACTATCACACACTTGAAACCGTAGGTGATCACGTGACCCGTGGCCTAGACTTGGGAAGCCTGAGGTCATTAACCTGGAAGTTAAATAAAACTTCTTCCGGAGAGGAGATAAATTTAATGAGCACCATACACACACACGAAACCGAGGAGAAACACTCTGCGACGCACCTTTCACTATTCACTTTTAATTATAGCAAAGCCATAACTGTAGCGAAGATACGCCCGCATACCACCTGGCCATAACCCACAAATATGAGTGTCTCCTCGCAACTCACGCTTAGTGAGCTCAGTAAATAACGCCTTTATAAATTGGGCTTTACAGCCCACAGGAAAGGTCGCACTTACTGTTACGTAGCAAAGATCTGCTAAGGATTCCTGCGGACTTCGTGAAGGCTTCTCGAACGACGATGAAAGGTACGAAACTCTCCGCTGTTTTCCATGTTTACCGTCCGCACGATGCTCCGCCAACTTGACTTTCCTGCCTGACACGTCGGGCTCCAACGAAACTGCCAACGGCTCCGTAGCCGCGTTCGTCGTCAAATATTGACAATTCCCTCGGCCGTCTCGCCTGTCGATAGCGAAGCACTCCACGTGCTTTGATGCAGGCTTGCTTGGGAGACCAAACGTGGCCCATCCGTTCCCGAACGTGTTCTTACTCTCTCTCTCCCGCTCTGCCCACTCTCCTCGCTTGAATACCCGCTTGAAAGCGAGCTCGTCCTCTTATTGGCTGCTGCATATTGCTGTTGTTGACGCTGCCTCTGACGTGGCCTCTGATCTCTCCGCGAATTTTAAACAATTCGAGATCGAAAGCGAGAGTCCTTGTCACAAGGAGTCATGGAATTAAGAAATCAAGACATGCAAAGTACACAACAAAAGTGTTTATCATTTATGAGCTAATAATCCATTAGGAATGCCATAACTACAACCTGTGACAATAAAGTTCGGTGAATGACGTCACATTGCGAGTGGATGGCTGGTTTACATGAAACAGCAGTTACTATCTTTCAAAGTAATCCCCGTCGATAGTAATGCACTTCTGTGAACGACTACAAGTCCTGGAAACTCCTGGCGTAGTCGTTTTTAGGGATAGCCTTCAGTTGGGTCGTATCATTACCTTGGATGTCCGGCCACTTCGGGGAACGTCTTCCACGGTGCTCGGGCCTCCTCGGAACCGTTTAAACCACTCATAAACAAAATTCAAAGTGATGGCCCTTTCTTTGTAAAGTGTTGTTACCATTTCATGAGTCTCTTTCGTTCGATGATCCATGTTGTTTTGACCCCGCGCACTACACCTTGACTCTTCAATGTCCTGTTTAAACACGATAAATACACTCGCAGCACTGATTCTCTCAAATTTGTTTAAACATGTTTCGACCTGTCCGGGGAAGAATACGACGGTGGCGCACTCTTACGACCATGACGTCATTCAGAGGTTGTATAATCATTTCCATAAGAGAAGCCTACTGAACTTGAATCGCGGTCAGTGGGAACCAATCTGAAATAAGCATAAGAGACTAATTTTCTTAGGGTATATTTGCCTAGAGCTCGTCTGCAAAATTTGTAGCCGGTTTCTGTTCTCACTGCTCTCGATTTCTATTGCTTTCAGTCTGATTGATCCATTTCAGTGGAGTTCTCTTATGGAATCGAGTCTATTCCATCTATATATATAAAGAAGGATGTTTGTGGGTCTGTTTGTTTGTTTGTTTGTATGTTTTTTATACAAATCTACAGTTTTATTCCGATCTTGATGAAATTTCGCATACATGACCTTCAAAGCATGAGCAAGGTCACTGTCTACTTCAGATTTCGAAAAAATAATAATTATTGATAAAAAATCGATATTCATGGTTATAGCAGGGCATATTAATGAGAAATATCGCATGACCAACTATGCAAGACAAAGTTTTTGCAACAATGGTATCAACACGCAATTCACA
>JAHWFO010110328.1:0-17038 GCA_023313115.1 Rhysida immarginata | reverse complement strand
TGATCAGTAAATGGAGATAATGGAGAGTTAGCAGACTATTGAGAAAGAGTGGAAAGACGACAGAGGAAGCATTCGTTTAGCTCCGTGATGTATTGAGCAAATGGGAAGCAAGTAAATAGAAGAATCTGCGACCGCTAGACTGCACAAAGTGATGAATGGCCAAATTTTGCTTCAACACATAGAGAGAAGAGTGGAAATTGAAACAACACTAAGTATACATCTAAGGTAAGATTACGTGAGTAAGAAATTATTTAAAATAGCAGTGGCATCCTTGGAGAGGTCCAGCCATTGTGAGCCTTTAAAAAGGTTTTTTTCGAATTTTCATTAGGAATTTTTACTGTATTAATTCTAAGCATTTTCATGTGTTTATTTTTAAGATATTGCAAAGTTTAATTTAATTTTTTGAGATTGTTCTGTTTACATACAAGTGTAATTATCCCGGGCAACGCCGGGTACCTTTGCTAGTACATAATAAATTTCGCCACAGCAGTTTTTCTGCCCTCCCCCCGCCTCTATTCGTTTGAACTTCTCCTGTATGGAGCCCATTTCAAAATGAACGTTTTTAATAAGTTTTTAATACGACGGTATCTCGCAACAAGATATAATGATACCTTTCAATTAAAGGCATTCTATAACTTGTTCGTTTTTTGCGCTGAAGTAAAAACAATGCAATGGCATGACATTTTTACTACGAAGCGATGAAATGGCTGCCATGCTGTTTCACTAGATCAGCGAGGTGGAGTGGAGAATTCGCTCCTCAAGTGGCCAAAAATGGTCACTTGAAATTTGGAGTGGCAAACTCTCTTCACACTCCAGTATAACGCGTTACTGATGAGATGAGGGCAGATCTTCCCTTGAATGCGGTCGCTGGAGTAGGAAACCTTACTCGACTCGACTCTTACAGCGCCCTAAGACGACATATGGCAGAGCAACGGTCACAACTTCGTCAGAATGGATGGCTACTTTATTATGACAATGCAAGACCTGATTTGATCTGTATCTATTCAGTGTTATATTCAGTATTTGGTCAAATGAAAGGTTATCTGTTTCCCACCGAACTTATTCTGTTCCCAGCCTGAAGCTAAGCTACAGGTTTATCGATTTCAGAACTCAGATCGAAATTGATGAATGACGATTCTAAGGGAGAGCTCATACAGGGTGAATACAAAAGTCTGAACCCCCCTTTTATTTTCTGAGCCGAAGCAGATATGTCAATTTTGATGAATCCAATGAATAGGAAGTTGTGGGTGGCCTATCCCATGCTGCACTTTTCATCATCCCAAATATGCAAATTAGGACACATTCAAAATTTATCTCAAAAACCGTAAGGGACAGAGAAAAAAACCCAATTGCAAACTTGTTCAGCATAAAAAACAAAACAAAAATAAATCATCCAAATCGGACCAACCAATCACCCACAATCACGTGGTGAACTGTTTGTAGCTTACAAACAGTCACACAGCACAAGGAAAACTGAATGTTGATATTTCCACCATGTAAAGCATGCAAATCAAAAAATTAACATAAATTACCATACTCACATTCACTTTCATGCAGAAAAGCAAATAAAACGCATGTTTCAGCACACAGAAGACAGAACAATTCCAGGATGGCAAGTTACACTGTTCCGGAAATGGTCAACATGATCTTCTGCTTCGGAGAGGCAAAGAGAAACCTACAGGCAGTATCGAGACGATACCCTAACGAACGCCACCCATCCAGGATACAACAATTGCACAAGTCTAGTTCTGGCTGCAGTTGCTGCAAATCCCCACACAAGCAGCAGAGCAATTGCTGCAGATGTTGGGTGCGATCAGAGAACTGTTCTCGACATTCTACACTCACATCATTTTCACCCATACCATATTCATTGTCACCAGGAGTTACTACTATTGGATTATGTTGCTAGGGCCGCCTTCTGCAACTGGTTACTTATCTGCCTGGATGACAATCCAAACTTCATTCATGAGGTGTTGTGGACAGATGAAGCTCAGTTCACCAGGGATCGTACAGGCACAACCATCACAATATTTTGGATTGTACAATGGCACTATGGTTGGACCGTATTTTTACGATGGAACACTGACTGCAGAACGCTACCGGGCTGAAATTCCCAACGTGGTAGTCACAGACTTCATTGAGAATTTGCCATTGGCCTCGTATCAGCGCACGTGGTTTCAGCATGATGGAGCTCCTCCACATTACGGGTTGGCCGTTCGCGTGTGTCTAAGTGAGATGTTTGGACAACAATGGATTGGCCGAGGAGGACCAGTTCGTTGGCCACCCCGCTCCACTGATTTTACACCACTTGACTTTTTCCTGTATGGATACCTGAAGGATAAGGTTTATGCTACGCAGCCCGCCTCACTGGAGGATCTGTTTCAACGAATCCAGGAAGCGTGCCGAGGAGTGATACCAGCCATGCTTGCCGATGTTTTGGCGTCAGTTAGGTTCCGTGCCTGATTGTGTTATGGTGCCCACGGTCGTCATATAGAGCTTATTGTTGATTAACTTTTTTTTAAACTGTTTGAAGTAACTTGTTTGTGCAGTGCGACTGTTTGTAAGCTACAAACAGTTCGCCACGTTATTGTGGGTGATTGGTTGGTCCGATTTGGATGGGGTTTTTTTTTGTTTTTGTTTGTTTTTTTATGCTGAACAAGTTTGCAATTGGGTTTTTGTTCTCTATCCCTTACGGTTTTTGAGATAAATTTTGAATGTGTCCTAATTTGCATATTTGGGATGATGAAAAGTGCACCATGGGATAGGCCACCCACAACTTCCTATTCATTGGATTCATCAAAATTGACATATCTGCTTCGGTTCAAAAAATAAAAGGGGAGTTCAGACTTTTGTATTCACCCTGTATATTGTAATTATAAAAACTAAATAAAAAACCTGAAACAATTAATAATGCGTCGAATACATTAACAAGGATAATGGATCTAAAGGGCTTCTTTATTAAAAACTAGCAGAGGCACCCGACGTTGTCCGGGATAATTCCACTTGTAGGTAAACAGAACAACCTCAACAAGCTTAATAATAACTCATGTTACTTTTCATGTAATTTTACAATTTTCTGATGCAGAGCAAGCATTGTTCAGATGTTTCCGACGCACAGTGCGGCCGATTGCCAAAAAGCTGGCCAAAATTCGAAAATTCAAGTAATTCACTCCAAAATGGAATCTTAGGGGTTTTTGGGGTCGCTGATTACAAATTTTATGTCAAATGTACGGAAATTCACCCCCTTCACCCCTAATCGACCACCCACTGGGGTATAATATTATGTATTATTTATCATAATCAAGTTACATATCGTTTTTGAGGGTTTTGGGGTCGCTGATTACGAATTTTCTGTCGGGATAGAGATTTTAGCGGTTTAGTTGGCAATTTTCGACAACTCGAAATATAAGGATCAGAGGCTACTAAAAATCGTTTGAAAACATCCTCCATTGTCTTCTGTCTGTAATTCTTTCTAGCAAAGCTGAGGCGATAGATAGAATAAAATTTATTGCAGGCCTCCTGTGCATCTTCTGACATACGGAAATTTTAATAAGATTAAATTTTTGACTGGGAGGTTTGGGCAAAGCATCCTTAGAAAAAAACCCATAACAATTCAAGTGGCAGGAGGTGGCAGTGAATTTTGGCTTAATCGATAGTTAATACTTTTCCAAGTAACTTCCAAAAGGTTAGAAGACAGCATTCGACAGCGTTTTATTGTCATTTGATTTGAAAACTCAAATTTTATTGGAAAAAAACGAAAAAAAGTCCCCTTATTATTGTGCTGCTAAAAATTTTCTGTCAAAGAAATGACATTTACAAAATTTTTTACGTATTTTACTAACCTTCAAACGTACATTCCATTTGGTTTTATTAGATTTTCTTTACTGCACGCGCTTTCACACGTTTAAAGGTTTTGCCGAATAACTACACCAATAGTGCGCTTGAAAAAAGGCCAAACTCCAACTGAAAATAAAGAAAGAATTTGGGGTATAGGACGTTACTCTTAACCATTTTTAATTCTTATAGGATCCCTCTAGCCAACTGCATGCTAAAAAAATCGGGGAAACTTTACCATCTTCCCTTCACCGGAAGCCAGAAACATCTAAGCGATTATCTTGCCGTATGCTGGCGCCGCCTATTGTTGGTTTTCCTGCCGTCTGCTTTTACAACTGAATTGAACAAACGCGAGCAAGTCTGAAAGTAATTCCAGTGATGAACGACCTGCCGTGTGTTGAAAGATGTTACCCAAGGAAAAAACTTAACTAACTGGCTAAATTGAACTATCTGACCACGACGTAATACCAGCCGCCACTTCTACAATACTAGTACGTGGACGCTAACGCTTCGCTCACGGCGACCCCGAATTATAAACATACCCCCAACATATTTGATTACAGGGGGCAGTTGGTTTCCCCTCGGCCGGTTACAGGGGCAGTTGGTTTCCCCTTCTACAATACTAGTACGCGGACGCCATCGCTTCGCTCACGGCAACCCCGAATTATAAACATACCCCAACCTATCTGGTTACAGGGGGCAGTTGGTTTCCCCTCGGCTGGTTACAGGAGGCTAATGATCCGTACTTTTTAGTGGTCACAGAAATGGCTGCCAGAAAGTTGCGGGAACTCATGTTACGGTTAAACCTAAGTTAACCCAACCTCAGTTAACCTAACCCAACACCAGAACGCTCAAAAAAATGCTGGCTTACCTTTAAGAAATGGTTCCTTTCGATAATGGCTAATTATCCAGAAAGCAAAAAAAGAAAATCTGAAATCCACAAATAGTTCGAAACGACCGCGACATGCCAATAGTGTGGTTGCTATGGCAACAGCTAGCGCACCAGGGGAAGAGACAGCCAAAACACGCCCTCTAACGTCGGAATCCACAATGCAGGGGGGGGGGGCAACAGTACACGGACTAAATATTTTTATTGGCCAAGAAATGGCTCCCAGAAAGTTCTGGGAGTTCATTTTATGGACCACCCCAAGTTAACCCAACCTCAGTTAGCCTAACCAACATAAGAATGCACAAAAAAACTCTGGCTCACCTTTAAAACATGGCTCCTTTTGGCAATGCCTGATTAGCCAGAAGGCAGGAAAAAAAGCAGAAATCCACAACTGGGCCGACAACAGAAAAATGCAAAATGAACAGCAGAAATTAACCATATGGGCATCATAGCACATTTAAAAACATTTTTTTTATTTATCAAATTTTGCTTTCTCACTTGAAACAATTCATAAAAAAACGCCCTTCAAAACAAGTCGCCCACTTTTAGAATCTTCTCTATAGACGGCGGCACTGTACATCATACAGATAATCGCTCAGACGTGTCTGGCTTCCGGTGAAGGGAAAACCATAAAATCATGCCAAAAAATCTTATCTAGACACTTTTATTTTTCGAGTTTTGGCCAGCTGTTTGGCAATCGGCCGCACTGTGCGACGGCCGGATAACTTTGGGTTTTCTGTGACCAATACTCGTTCTTTTCTTCTTTGGCATTTCGATAAGTATGAATTAACATATATCTTTCGAACGATTATTAAAGATCACAATGCAGTGTGATTGTTGATTTGAAGAGTTGAGTTGATGTAGGCTATGCTTTGTTAACAGTTATGTCATAAACCCACTGGAAGAGGAAGGGGAAGCGGCTGTCGCGATTAGAATGTTCTATATTATTCAAGGGCTCCAAACACACAACTCGTCTGAACATTTGTTTTTGTGTGTTCTGTAATCTCAATGGGGTTATTCACTACTTGGCAATCTGTTGTTGCTTGCAATTACACTCTGCTCTCGAAGTTTTGAATCAATAAATATAAGTTGCATGCTGAATTTCACTACTTTACATACTGATGATTAACTTAAGAAAAAATAAAACTCTTTTTCCACACCGAAACAGGAATTGAACAAACATAAAAAGAAAAAGACAGAAAATAAAATGAAAAAATACAACCTGAGTCTGTAAGCGCTTTTCGAAAGCTTTGCTTTCATCATTCAGCAGCCAAGGAGCACCTCGAGAGAACTTGACAGAACTGTTCTGAAAAACAGCCCCATACAATGATGCCATCTCGTCCAAACTTCAGAGCGGCACCACAAACTCGGACAGAAAACGTTCATAAGATATCCGCCAAACCCACCAACGTCCATCTGATTGCCAGAGTTTGTACGTGATTTATCAGTCCTTAAGACACGTTTCTATTGTTTCATGCTCCAGTTTCTGCGTGTTTTACACCACTCCAAACGTCGCTGGAATTGTTTTCAGCGATGAAGGGCTTGTAAACACAGCACGACCGTGGAAACCCAGAGAATGGAGTTCCCGACGAATGGTGATTGTGCTAGTAACACAGGAAGCAGAATTTCTGAACTCTGTATCAATCATTTCAGCAGAATATCTTCGATTGCTTCGGGTCATACGTACAAGCACTCGATGGTCTCTGCCTGTCAGTTCTTAGGTCTGCCAATTCGTGGTTGCTCTCTGGGTCTTCCACTTCTCAGTAAAATTGCCTATGGGTGTACCAGATACTTGTAGATTGGTGGAAATCCCACGGACTGACTTGTTGCAGTGGCATCCTATAATCGTTCCACTTTGGTAGTCGCTGAGCTCTTCTGAACGACTCCATATCTTAATAATATAAATCAGATGTGTGTCTGAATGCGTGTAATGTTATTTAAATAATTTACATGTCATTGTCATGTAATATTTGGCACATTCCATGAGTGTCTCTAAACTTTTGACCACATAGTGTATACAAATAATTGCTGTACTTGGGGTATGTACGAGGCGCATCCAGAAAGTGTTTCCCGATGTTTTCCCCTTTAAAGTAAACGTAATTAGCCGTGTCAATTGCGCATGCGTAACAGATCTATGACGTATCAATCGTATGCCAGCCGGACAGGTCCCGCCTCGTGCCACTAGCTTGGTAGCAATGGTCCGAAATGGAAGCTTTTATTTCTTCTCCCGCCGCCTGCGAGGTTCGGTCGGTGATAAAGTTCTTGAATGCACAAAGCATTGCGCCAATTGAAAATCATCGTCAGCTCTGTCAGGTCTATGGACCGAACATCATGAGTAAGCAGATGGTGCGTCACTGGGGTAGGCAGTTTTCCGAAGGTCGTCAAAGTATCCTTGATGAAGAGCGTAGTGGGCAACCATCCCTCATCAATGATGATCTTGTTGAGCTTGTGCGGCAGCGCGTGATGGAGAACCGTCGCTTCACAATTACGGAGCTGAGCACCCATTTTCCGCAGATATCGCCATCCTTGATGCATGAGATTGTCACTAAGCACCTGCTGTTCAAAAAATTGTGTGCCAGATGGGTGCCGAAAAACCTGACACCCGAACACAAAATTCAACGCTTAGGAGCAGCACTGACATTTCTGCAACGGTATCACGATGACGGCGACGAGTTCCTCCACAGGATCGTCACGGGCGATGAGACTTGGATATCGCACATTACCCTGGAAACCAAGCAGCAGTCAATGCATTGGCGGCATAGTGGATCTCCGGTCAAGACGAAGTTCAAACAGACGCTGCCGGCACGGAAAGTGATGTGCACGGTGTTCTGGGACAGGAAGAGCATTCTGCTCATTGACTCCCTTCCACGTGGTGAAACAGTAAACGCTGACCGTTACTGTGAAACACTGCGGAAATTGCGACGTGCCATTCAAAACAAGAGGCGTGGAATGCTTACTGCGGGTGTTGTGCTCCTCCATGACAATGCTCGTCCACATACGGCTCGACGCACAGCAGCTGTTTTGACGGAATTTGGCTGGGAGTTGTTTGATCGTCCATCCTACAGCTCTGATCTTGCTCCCAGCAATTTTCACGTTTTCTTGTACTTCAAGAAATTCCTGTCCTCCGGTGAGCGCTTTGGCAACGACGAAGAGCTGAAGACGTCTGACACACGCTGGTTCCATTCACAGGCGGCAGAGTTCTACGACAGGGGGATACAAAAGTTGATCCCACGATACGACAAGTGTCTCAATTCTGGTGGTGGCTATGTTGAAAAACAGCTGAAACATTGCTGTACTTGTTGCCAATAAATATGTTCCTGTAAGTGTGAGTTCTTTTTTTTTAAATAGGGAAACTTACTTTCTGGATGCGCCTCGTACTTTTGATTTTATTGTGATTTGTTCTTAGGTGATCGTCTATCCCGCTCTCCCCTAATACATTGGAAAATAAAGTATTTTGAAATCAAATAATTAATATATTTTTATGTTGCCTTACGTTAATGCAACGGAATAAAAACGAGCATCAGATTCAGTTTCCAATTTAAATTGTTAAATATTCTTTCTTATTGCAACATTGGAAATTGGAAATTTAATTGGAACGCACATAGTTTTTATTTTGTTGGATAAATTATAGATATCTACTATACATTTAATTAAGTCGATGTAATTGTAATTTAAAGAAGATAGGGTATTATACATTATCGAAATGAACTTCAAGAAGATTAAAGTATATTTTCAAATACTGTATGAGACTGGAAAGAGGATCACGCTCTCTCTTTAGGAAGGTAAATTATTAAGTAGAGGAACTACTGAGTTGCTTCTTGCTTTTATCATGACCGTCTCTCTGTCAGTTTATCTATTACTCTTGTCATTTTTTGACTAAATAGAAGACTAAAATCTGATATGAAGATTTCCTTACAGAGCTCTTCTTCGTACGCTCTTACTCATGCTCCTAAATTAAAGATTATCCTATACAGGGTGTCCCAAAAGGTCGTTTACAAACTTTACGTGCTGGTCTGTCAGACAATGACGAACAAGTTTTACATAGGAAGTTCTGTCCGAAAACGTCTCCAGCCACCGCTAGAGGGCGATGTTCCCAGGCGTATTAAATAGGGTTTCCATCCGTCCGGGTTTCCCCAAATTTGTCCTAGTTTAGAGGGCGTCCGGGGAGCGTCCGGGCGGGGTTTCATTTGTAGTCCGGGTTCTAAATTTTTCAAATTAACGGTCACCGCTAAAGCGCACCACTCTGCCACCGCGCCCTGCGCCGCGATCAACCGACTCGTTCTTTTCCCTCCCCTCTCGTCTCAGTTATAAAACAACTTTGTCTTCTTTTGGCTAACTTTGACTAAATTAGTGTAAAATTGTATGCAAATACATAAAAAGTTAATTTATAACAATTAGAACTAATTTTTATTTTGCTGAGTAACTTGTTGCTGAGTAAAAACAACACTGTTTACATGTCCGGGTTTTAAGCTCCGAAATCCGGTGTTTTCATGCCTCATGTCCTGGTTGACAGATTTTTGAGATGGCAACCCTATATTAAAGGGTGGACAGCGGATTCCCTGACTTCACGTCCCTGGATTTCTTCCTGTGGGGATACATGAAGTTCCCGGTGTACGACGCACCCGCACATTTCGCCAGAATCGTGGAAGCGGCGGCACGTGTCCGTCATCCACCTGCACAATTTGAACGAGTCCGTGAAGGACGCAATTCTAAATAGTTTCTCTAATCATGATTCTCACGTTTGTTTGATTTTTTTTAAATAATGCCACGCCCAAATTTGAAGAAGTATCGGATGCGATACAGATAAGCAGTAGCGTCAACGGCGACGTCATTCTTTGACTGAGAAGGAGCGAATAAGAGAGAATGACGTGGGGATGACACATAAGAAATAATGTGAGGATTTGAAAATTCAAGACCCACGGAGGAGGTTGATTCATACTACTCTCCCATCGCCCAAGATGATATTATTGTGTATGACGAGCGGAGAGCGAAGAGTTATAGTAATGGCGATAAAATTGCAGTGATTCCGGAAAGAACAACGATGGATTTCGTCGGAGGTAAAGAGACGTACATCTTGTTACCGGAGCTTGTTTTCACTCAGACAATGGACTGTTTATATCTTTCGCACCAGATAAGTGTAGTTGGTATTAGTGTTAAGGAATCATTCATCTGGGAACATTAACTTTGTTTATACACCCACAAATTGTATAGTGCAAGATTATTCTTTTTCAAGTTATTTGCTTGAATGAAATATTTATTGGAGTTCAATAAAAAATTTGAATTATCATTTACTCCCTTTCTGCCTTTATATTTAACTTCCACTGCTTACACACATGACATATCTTTTTTTGCGTGTCGGTCACGTTGCTGTAGCACCCCACGGTTTGATTTTCGGAGAAAACTTTCTATGTATAACTTGTTCGTCATGGTCTGATAGACCAGCACTTAAAGTTTGTAAACGACCTTTAGGGACACCCTAAGAAATCCAGAAATGTTTGATTAACATTATGTAAATGCTATCAAAAAGCATTGTGGCACTTCGTGTATTCATAACATAAGGTATTCAGTGATTAACAACGCCTTTGTAGTCTATGCCATAACTCTGAAAAACATTTGTGATAAGAAACTGGTTTTGCCATGGCCATATGGCTGAGCGAGTCCATCTCAATGAATGGGCGGTAGAATTGTTGGCCGTCTCGAAGCTAGTCAAACTCAGATGACTGTTTCGGAACGTTTCCCCAGATTATCATTTCTCGACTTTGGTAAAGCTGCTAACAGGCTGGCAACATCAATCGGCGCTTCAGTTGAGAGCGTCCAAGAGTTACAACTGCACAGTAGGATTCCTATCTAACCGTAATTGATAGGCAGACCATAGCAATAGCAGAGAAGCTTACATCGAATCTTTGTAACGTCTGGATGCATTTAAAGTTACTTTTTGGATTTTATGTTATCTTTAATAATGATGATTAAATCATTAGGAAAAGAGAAAATCGGTTAAAAGATGTTCACAAAAAGCTCTAAGAAAGCATTAATTTCTCAAAATTACTATTATCTCCCAGTTAAACTACTCCCACAACCTTAGTGAGATTTAAATTAAAGAAAAAAAATTGTATAGTAGAATTAAAATTTAATCTAAATATCATTTAGACTAGACATTGCGTTGTGTTATTAAAATTTATTTTTAAAAGATGGAAAAATTAACTTATAATATCAATAAGACTCAGATATTACTTGGTTGCCAAAAATAAAGTGTTTATAAGTGAGAAGACAGATAGACTTAGCAGAAAAGTTGAAAATATATATATTTAATAACATTAAGAAAAGAATTCTTAAAAAGAAGATTTCTTCAATTACATATTTAATTTCCCCAACAACCATGACAAAGGAAAACAGTAGTTGTATGCGAATCAAGAATATCAGTAGCAAGTAGCAGCTAAAAGAAAGTTGCTAGAGAAAATAAAAGCCAAAAAGATTATGCAGAAATAGTGCACAAAATCAATATTAGCAGGCTTCATAACACTTGTGTGGCCATCACAAATGGAAGAAAACATATTTTAACTCAATTGAATCAAAACTGTTGAACGCTTGTACAAAATACAAGACAGCAAATAAGATAAAATTGCTTGATTCACTGACAGTCATTTAAAATATGAATGTGAAAAAGAAAATCCATAATAAAATAAAGCCTTACACTTTACATAAGAAATATGTAAGGACAAATGTAAAAAGAAAAATATTTTGACTACTCCAGTTTAAACCATTAGAGAGATATTAGGGACCAAAATTTAACAAAAAAAATCCCTTAAAATTGTGTAAAAAGAAATTTAGAATTACATAATGGGCCAAGTCTGAAGATAAAAAGTAAAATTACATTAAAATAGGAAAAAATTATTTTGAAAAGGTTAAAATTCCTAATTAAAAGATTAATTTTAAGTCCCAATAGGCATGGTTAGCTCACTACAGCAAAGGCACTGTTTAAATTACATGTTGAACAGAATATGATGACTTCCGGAGAAGAGAATGACTGGAAAATCCAGACAAATTTGCGTCACTGTCTATTGAAGTAAGTGTCCATCTCAACAGAAGAGGACCAAATGAAAATGAAAATGGGCTTACATATCCGGATATTAATGAACTTGAGGTAGCTAAGACATAATCCTTGAAAATCAATTCAGGAAACCAGAAGAAAAGTTGAAGTCGGAAACTGTACTGGCTATGGATAATGACGGAGACTTATTGGATCATCTTTACTAATGGAAAACCGGAAAAGTAGTGAAGAAATTTTGGCATGTTGAAGCTTTTATGCTCTTGTGGCAACAGTCAAGAAGCACACGGCAACAATTGAAGGGCACACTTCAGAGCTTGACTATGTAAATCAGAGAACATCTTTTAAATGAATGACAACAATTGATATGTTATAAAACATTGTTGGCGATCTTAAATTAAGACATCAAAATAAAATTGTACAAAATTTTATCTTATTTCTACCAACTCAAAAATTCAAAGGATCCTTAATATAGACATCACAGATGCTAATATTGGCATCAGAAGTGTCAAAAAGAAAATTAACCAGATTCCTGATCAAGCAAATTGGCAAAAAAAATTGCAAAATGAATATATTTTAATTGTTCACAGAAAATTGCTATAGCTAAATGTGTACACATTATTAATTAATATTGCTAATTAAAATCTTACGAAAATCGCCCAGAATATATCTACAAAAATTAAATATATAATAACATTTTTAAGTGACAAGTAGCTAGGAAAGCAGTATTGAAATTTTCTACAAAAAAAAAATTAACAATATTGCCCGGGCTAGGATAATAAAAAAAATACTAAATAATTATATATTATCAAAATTAAAATATAACAAAACTTTCATGGCTACATGTCAAAAAAAATTGAGGTAAAGGGTTTATCATTTTATTACAATATAAAAACTACTGAAGAAAAATGTGATGAACGAATTACTAGAGCATCACACCTTAGAGTAGCTGTTTCCATGAGTATAGATTGTAATCCTGAAAGCCAGCAAGATGCATCCCACTGAGTGCTGTCCGTAGAAGAGCCCTTGTGAGATGGTGCATAGAACATCTTACTTTGGATGTGTCCTATTTACTGATCAATCTAGGGACAGTTTTTAGAGAGATTCACGCTGTTTTGCTACATGCCTCAAAGCCAGGGTTCATCAAAGAGGGTATTTTAAAATTTGTAAGCAAACAGTATAATTACGAAAAACAGGGGATTTGGCACAGATTGTGTAATGCTTTTTTCTCAGCGAAGTTTTATTTTCTTTACGCTAATAACGGATGGAATGTGCTCGATGGTATGTTGTTTTGTTTGGCATAGTTTATTGCATGATTAAACAAGGGTCTACCAACGTTGGTAGTAGTAAGTCATTTATGAGCATGAGAGTATTTAGATTGGATCGGATTGGCCGACTGGATAGAAGTTACGAAATAAGGATATCAACGATAGATACATGAACATCTTGATAATTGTGATTTGCGCAGGAGAAATCCATTTGGAGACCTCTTCGTAATCATACTAAACAGTCGAATACGTTTTAGTCGTATAGATGTCACAACAGGATGGAGCTGGCGACAACTTTTCCATGGGATCGTGTGATTTGTTCTCCAATAGGAGAAGTAGATCACCTGATCGATCGACAAGCTCGAGCAACTTCAACGTCAATGACATTTAGCATTACCATAACGAGACACTTTCTATGTAACACTACAGAATAAAGCCGGACACCTACAGCAGCCGGTGCGTTTCCTTTGTCCATTACCTTTGTCTTTATTTGCATATCATTTCTGGCTTTGGAGACTGCCGATTTCAAGCATCGTGGATGGCAAAAAGAAGGAATGTGGGTAAAAATAATTTAAGTTACATGCCATATTGACCTTATAGATAAGGGATGTTATAAAAATGTTATTGTTACCAAAGATGATGGCAAGTACACCTGCTTGTAGCAATATACTGTCGGCAATTTACGTGGCAAGTACACCTGCGGGATTAGAAATAAGATGATGGCTTTGAACAAAGAAAATATAGGGTGGTCGAAAAGTCTGTACCCCTCAAATTACTTCAAAACTATCGTAAAATTTAAAAATCTGTTAATGCCAACAAATTAACAGTTGGCATTAATCATGTCAGGGAGGTCATGGGAGGTCAGGGAAGGCTATCTGTAGCTGACTTTCTGATGATCTGGATGTGCAGTTTTTATCTGTTATAGAAAAAATATACAGGGTAAGGCATTTATCTTGAGATAACTCAATATCTCGGAAAATAAACATTGTACGACAAAAATGTCCAAAATCAAAAGTGAATTATTTCGCTGGAGAAATTCATTAGCTAAAAAATTAACCCCCCCCCCCCTTGGGGGGGGGGCTGGGGAGGGGTAACTTTGAAATCTTAAATAGGAACCCCTATTTTTAATAGTATATTCAGATTGTACACAATATTCGAGAAATGTTTTATTTTTTGTGTTTTTTTCAATTGATCGAGCCGTTTATGAGATAGAGGTCAGAATTTCAAAAATCCAATTTAGAATACCAAGAGTCAGACGGGAGGCACTTATCTTTTCACAATGTGCGTCAATCTGTTTCTCCGTCCGTCCGTCTGTCTGTTGGTGCTCTAGCAGTCGAGCGCTTCTGAATTTTCGACTTTCGTTTTCGCCATTCAGGTAAAACGAAAGACTAAGTTCGTTGGTGGAAAATATCGGTGAACTACTTCCGGTTCAAAAGGTCACAAATAACAGACGGGACACTATACATTTCCATGTATAAATGGCATGTGCACTGACCAATGCTGTTCTCTCTTCGGCATTCCATAGCTAAGGCAGAGAAAAGGCTTGTAAATTAATTGAAGACACGTGATGGTCTTCCTTGATGGTCAAAATCAGTTAAAACTGGTTCAATAGTACATGTTTTAGTGGAACCATTGGAAACATTGAGTACTTTCAATGGCTTGTAATATATCAAACAGCTTGAAATGATGTGTCATGAATGAATATAACGTAAAATTAATGATAGTCTAAATTGGTTCAAAGATACGTGGGTTATTGGAATGATAGTCTAAATTTACATGGTTTAGTGGTATCATCATGGCCCATTGGAAACTTTCAATGCTAATGTGTGGGATGTAATATATCAAACTACTTGAAATGACGTTTCATGAATGAATATAACGTAAAAATAATGACTGCCAAAATTGGTTCACTTGCCGCCTTTAATGGTACCATTGCTTTTTATCCTCGAATTCCTTAAAATCCTAACGGTCCTGGGCTTTTCGGTTGCCTGACTTGTTGTTTTAATAACGTGTTTTTACTGAATTTTGTGGGGGAATTGATTTAGGAAAGAAGAGAGATCTTTGAAACTCATTGTTGTAATCTCTATTCTGGAAAGAAGTCAGGATGTTCTTCCTTTATAAATGCAGAAAGAGGAATAATTACTGCAGATACTTATGCAGTCTGATTCATTCTTATTTTTTACTAGTGGGAAAAGATTTTTGGCACCTTTAAAAATTCGTGAGTGAAAAGGCTACGAATTAGAAGTATCAACACGAATCAGACTACTACACTTAAAAATTTAAGAAATATTTCTTTGATCCCAAATTGATATTTTTGTAAACATGATGTAACGATCCTAGTAACATCCCAGTTATCCCAATTTTAAGGCGCTTTCCATTAACCGTACCCGTGAAAGTGGTGGTGGTTTATGTATCTATCTCTCAACTCCTTTTATATTTTACCTCACTTCATCCAGGTTACTAACAATATTGAGACCCTGATCGTCGTTGTTAATAAAGGGTTATTATAGTTGATATTTATTGCCCTCCGTCGGGGCATTTTTCTACATTTTGTTCATATTTAGTCACTGTTCTTCAGAACCTGCATAGATCAGGTATATAGACTTTTAATAGACGATTTCAAAACAGATTTCAGAAAAACCTTCTTCAACCCTTAATCTTCTGCTTGATCCTAAAACTCGTTCTGAGCTTTCATATGCATCCCTTTCCTATACTCATTATTCCATGCATTATCTTACTTTTTAGGCAATTGACTCCTGTTTCTCTAACCTTAATTCAATTCATTTTAGTATCGCTCCATATTTCGGAACACTTTCTTATACTAATAATTTTTTATATTAACTGTCACGGAAATCAAATTCCAGCTTGGTTTCCGATGACACTGGTGTTCGCTTTCGCTCTCGGTTCTTCTACAATTCGAAGAGGAGGGCGGAGCAACGTCAGTCGTGTCATCAAACGCATCAACACGCCCCAGCAAATTGGAGAGCAGAACGAAAACAACGGGCGAATTTCAAAATTTTCAAACGAAAAAAGACAGATGGAGCCCGAGAGACAAAAAGGAAGGTTCGTGCAAGGAGCCCAAGGAAATTCGATGGCGGGAAACCGGGCCAGGAGCTATGTGCGATAACGAGGAATTGTAACTGCAGTATTGAGCACGGGGATTACAAGGAACCCCCGCCGGATTCAGCGTCGGCAAAGATGATCGTGAACGAGCCATGCCGGCAAGCGTTTAAGGCGGCGTTTTTGGCGCAGCTACGCCGAGAAAGTATCGACGTCAGCCGGGAATCCAGCTTGAGCAGCCCTGAGACGTCTGTATCCCTGGGACGGACCTTTCCAGTGAGCACGACCAGCCTTGTGAGTACCTTCTTTACTATCAAAAATAACGGCGAATTGTTCCAAGCCTGTTTCGGCGAATTCTACCGCAGGGAACTTCACGTTAATGAAGTTGTTAGAGGGATATGGCCAGCGGGTCTAACGGCTTATGTGCAGCATGCACTGGGATTCACTCTCATCCAGCCAGACGTGAAAAACAGTCGTAGACGGCCGTAATTCTTCCCATCCTCCATTTATCTAGTTCCGTAAAGTTTATTCACATTCTTTCATTTAATGTTAATTTCAGATAATGTGTGCTGAAAGTGCTTCCGATAATTATGTGCTTATCTGTAATGAGTTTAACGATAAGGACTCCGTAGGAGCTTCGATATTGGTCTTCTTTAAGAGCTACGTTTAAATAAAAATAATTATAAGAACTATTTACCGACGGCGGACATTAAACTATTGTAATTCCAATTTTCGATTTCTGAACTTTATGCAAGGACAATGAACTCTTGCTAATGCATATTAGAAATTAAGGTCTTTCCAATTTGTGTCGTCACTGTGTTGCGTTGTTACGCATACAGTCCTCTCATCTAATACTGACATTAAAAATAGCTCTTGCCCTAATTATAAGAGGCTCTATACAGGGTGTTTTTGAATTGAGTACAGATTTTTTGGGAGATGATA
>JAHWFO010110317.1:0-13322 GCA_023313115.1 Rhysida immarginata | reverse complement strand
TGTTCATGCAGATATAAAGGCTTCCTGAAAAAATCGAAATGTTTTCGCAAGTTTTTTGTTTAAAACATAATGCAATGTTATAATTCAAAAAAATTCCTCCTAATTTTAAATTTATTTATTAACCCAACAAAAATTAACTAAAAAACTAAAAAATAATAATTATAATAATTTTAATTATTATAATCCTTTTTAATGAAGAGCAACAGCCCGCCTGCCGTCATTACCTAAAATGTAATAATCCAAGGTGAAAATTTTAATATTTACCAATTTAATAAATCCAAAATTTATTATAAATCTAAAATCATGATTATACCCAGAAGTCAAACTAATTAACCCTAAGAACTAGTGAAATTAATAATGGTTAAAAAATTCTGCATTTTAAAGTGTAATATCCAGTGCATAAAAGTTGCAATTATAAAAGTTGCAATTATAAAAAATTTAAAATACATACAAAGAAGAAGCACAAAGCTGTTTTCCGTAATGAATAAGTCCACTGACTTGATAGTAGCTTTTAAGGAAAGGTCAGGAGAAAAGGTGATGTAATGAAAAAAATTGAAATGCTGTTTTCCATAATGCAATCAGTTGATTGACACTCTGGCAACATAGCTCAATAGGAATACAATGCCTATATCACAACACATGAAGTATAACACAGGCGGAACTACTGTACATCAATGGAGGTTTCTTTACACAAAAATAAATAAGATGAAAAAATTCCAACATGATAAGACAATGAAGTTCAAACAACTTTAACGTTTTCGGGCAATTCTGCTGCTCATCTTCAGAAAGAAATTAATTGAAGGAAGGTGATACCAAACATAAAAATAGCAAATGAAAGACCTAATGAGAAAAAAATTAAGATAAGGAAGTCATGTGATGTGAATGTGATGTGATGTCGGCTTAAAATATGCGTTGCAAGACAATATTAATTCGGAAAACACATAAGTTAAAAATTGCTCAGCGTCTGTACCAAGATAGATTTCTGGAAGTGACGTCACGAAGCGCTGTAACTTTTTAACGGAGCCTCAGATCGAAAAACGCGACGAGACTTTTTTTGCTCAGAATTTCACCCTCTAACTGCCTTTTCATTTGGGCATGACCTTTTAGAATCACCCTGGCCGATACCGAAACCGACATTCCTTACCGATACCGAACTTTAAAGCGCTATAACTTTTTAACGGAGCCACAGATCGAAAATCGCGAATAGACTTTTTTGCTCAGAGTTTCATCCTCTTCATGTCCTTAAATTTGTCAAACGTCATCCATTTGCACCCTGTATAAATAAAACAGAAGCATATATAAAAAACAACCCTCATATTTTTAAGACTGAAACCAAAGATAACTCGAAATTTTCTTTACATCAAACAGTTAGAAGACTAGATCTTATAAAAAAAGCAAAATATAATAGATGATGAAATAGCAAAAAGGTTGAAACCCAAGACTTCTGGTTTAAATAAGTTTTCCACTATAGTAAAGGTACATAACTTGCAGACAGTTCAGACATTGGTCTGAACTTTCCGGTCAGACCAATTACATGCACCTATTAAACGGACACATATAAGTTAGCCCGTTTTCTGTCCGATTTCCTAAAACAATTCTTTATATTTATCCACACAGTTAAAAATTCTTACCAAATAAGAAGCATCTTAAGTAATATCAAATTGTAATCTACCGGGTGGGCAAGAAATAACGCGAGATGTTCAGAGCTCGCTAGCGGGAATTCTATTAAGCCAAATGCAGTACATTTTGGTGTATATACTTAGTGGAACATGCAGTTTCAATTTCTGCAAAAAAAGAAAAAAAAGTACCAAAATTCGCCATAGGGGGCGCTTATTTCAAGAAAACAATGAATACCTAGTTGTCAAATGAACAAATACCGTACAAACCAACTTTAGTAACAACAATAAACAATGTTTTACTTTTAATTACAAATGTGTTTCAATATGACCGCCAGTGTGCTGTTCCAATAGCTGCATGCGGTACACGGCATTTTCTACGGCAGCTCGCAGCATATCTGCATTAATTAGTCTGATATGTAACGTTATTTGATCCTTTAAGGTTGAGAGGTCAGGAACATGTGCTTGATACACAAGGCTTTTCAAATATCCCCATAACCAAAAATTACAAGGGTTGAGATCAGGCGACCTAGGTGGCCATACCATGGGAAATGCACGACTAATTATTCTGTTGTCTGAAAAACGTTCTCGCAAGATCTGCTGCACCTGACGTCCGATGTGCGGTGGCGCACCATCCTGCATAAAAATGGTAGAATCCAGACAACCCGTTTCCTGCAATCGTGGTATCACAAAATTCTCAAGCATATCGGCATACTTGGCAAAATTGACGGAACAAGTCACCGGTTCACGAAGACGGATTTCTTCAAAATAGTGCGGGCCGATGATGAAAGAAGCAGTAAAGCCGCACTATACTGTTAGTTTCGGTTACTGCATAGGAGTTGGCAGACACACTTGTGGATTTGATGCAGCCCAAATACGGCAGTTGTGGGTATTGATATCACCATTCAAATAAAAATGTGCCTCATCACTCCGTAAAATTTGCCATGGCCATGCATCAGCCACTTCCATACGTGCTAAAAATCTCAATGAAAAGTCAGTTCGGGTACGTTCATCTCCAAAAAGCAATTGTTGAACAGGTGTGAGTTTATAGGAATAAAATGTCAATATCTTATGCAATATTTTCCTCACCGTCAAATATGGTATATCTGTTTGGCGTGCTATTGCGTGTGCACTGCTGGTACCCTGCAAAGTAGTCATCTCCTGTTCCACAACAGCAGTTGCAACTTCTTCAACGTGTTGCTGCCTGAATCGTTTGCGTCCTGAGCCTGGTTGCACTCCTAGAGTTCCGGTAGATTCAAATCGTTCAATCATTTTCCGTAAATTAGTCATGCTCATTGGTCCTCTTCGTAACGTTTTCAATCGCCGGAATTCACGAAGGGCAGCACTTGCATTGTCGCTCTTCTGATAAAACAACTTGACTAATAACGCCTGGTCAGGCAGAGTAAGCGTCATCGTCAGGCCATTCGTTCGTGAATGATGGGAAATCCTCAGCCTTGCCTTTTATTGTCATGATTGCTCAACACGGAACGCGCTTATGCAAATGTATTCATTGTTTTCTTGAAATAAGCGCCCCCTATGGCAACTTTTGGTACTATTTTTTTTTTTTTTATGCAGAAATCGAAACTGCATGTTCCAATAAGTATATACACCAAAATATACATAATTATCATTTTTTAGTTTTTTAGTTAATTTTTGTTGGGTTAATAAATAAATTTAAAATTAGGAGGGATTTTCTCGAATTATAGCTCTTCTATCCCAACTTATCAAATTTAAAATTTTTTTTATTGTACAATGTCATTATCATGAAACTTGGCAAACTACAGGAGAGACAACACTCTGTCATCAGAATATGAAAATGTTAAATATTTGATGAAAAATGAGATTTTTACTAAATAATGTTTAACTGCGCATCGCATGCGCAAGCCTTACCAAAATGGCTTTTGCCTAATTTATTAGCCAAATGTATAGAGGTAGTCTTACAAAAAGCTCAAGCAGAAACCCTGAAAATTCTGAAAGATATCGCCGATAGAATGAGTTGAATTTCAGTTGCTCTCAAAAATAAACAAAACGATACGGGGTTTTCTCCAGCTTTTATCTTGGGACGGGACACCATTATCAACTTCTTCCGGCCCGTTTCAGGCGTGGGAACGAGAAAAAGTCTGCCGCTGCCAAGTCTGGTGAATAAGGTGGATGAGCTATGGATACGACCCCTTTGTTGGCCAGAAACTGTTGCACGATTACGGCAGTGTTCCTCTTTGATCCATTATCCACAGTTACGTGCGCACGCAACACCTTCAACTGAAGAAACGAGCATCTGCTAAACCATTGCACGCACAAACGTGACCTGTCTGAACTTGCTTAAACAATGACTGGGCTTGTATTCACGTGCATTGTTACTCGCGGTAAAGCTCGCACAGAGTAAGGTGTGACGTCATTCACCAAACTTAATTGTCAGAGGTTGTATAATCATTGAAAAATTAGAATCAAGAAATTGCGCAGTTTCTCAAAAGTTCTGTGCTGCCTTTTGTTTTCGAGCGCTAATATTGCGAACACCTTCCTTCCTCTTCTCAACGTCCTCTGGCATCCTCGTGAAAAATAACGTAAAAAATAATCTTTTTAGGTTGTTTTCAGCTGCAAACGAAAGAAAAGTTCCGTTTGACAGCTAGTGAAAGCTGAAGGAGAAGAAATAGCCATTGCTCTGCTCATGTCCGCCATTGTCACTGTAGAGCTGTTAGCCAATCAGGAGCCCAGTCATCACCACGTGATCGGGGAAAGCCAATCGTTGCTCGAGATACTTATAACTTCGTAGTTAGACAATTTTTTTGTCATAGGCTAAGGTCAAAAACCCTCACCGGTGAGAGAATGATAACGTAATTTCTCACTGGGCTAACCGTCTTTTTCTCGGTGAGGACGGTGAGACTAACCGGTTAGGCATAGCAGCAGTAGGCGTATTCGGCAACTCAGATCCGAGTCAGATCTGACTGGATCAGAGGCGTGAAGCGTTCGGCAACTGATTCTGACTGACTGACTGTTCTGAAAACGTGTTCGGCAAAGGACTCGTGACAGATTAAATGCAGTCAGAATCGTGACGTTTGCTCAGTCGAAAAATTCTTGACTGAGGAAGTCAGAAAATTAATCCATGACGTAGCCTCTCTTCTGTCCATTGTAGCAGGGGTCAAGGATAGCAAAAGATAAGGAAAAAACGGATTTTAATCCGTTTTCAAAAGGGTGTACCGCGGTACATCTATGCATTGTGAAATTGCATGACCTCGCTGCGAAAAAAAAATTAACGAAAAATAAACATAATTAAAGTGTGCTACGAACAAATAAAAGTTTGAGAACCCCTGCACAGGCGATCGTTTCGATACGAAAACTTTTCCCTCCTACTACAGGACAATGATTGTATTTTTCTTTGCTCTCGAAAATGGCTAAAGCTGATAGTAGCCTTATTGTCGTTAACACTGTTTTAATGGGCTCGGGATAGTGAGGATTCATTACTAATTGTCATGTTTATTTTCAAATTAGCCACGTTGGGTTGCCCCATGAATTATCTAATGATCTATTCTGCAGGTCGATGTCGCTTCAGTCTTCAAGTCAGTCAGATTTTCAGATTTTGCGTTCGGCACTTCGACTCAGATCAGCTCAGATGCAAGTCAGAAAAATCGTCATAGGTCACATGACCTAGTCAGATTTGAGTTGCCGAATATGCCTACTAACTGGCGTTTCTGACCGCGTTAAAACGACGTCACAGTTTTGTCACTGGGATTTCTGACCGACCAAGCGCTAACTTATGGCTAACCGGTGAGAGTTTTTGACCTTAGCCATAATAAAAGCACGCTATTTACAACGACGTATTTGACTGGCCCAGGAAAAAAAAACCACACAACCACAGATTATTGAGTAGACAGATACGACATTAGAGGATGTGAGTGGTTGCACCTGGTATGCCAGCGATCCTGGTGAAAAAGAGGGGAACTATGATTCGTTATAATGGAAATTCGTTATAATGCCATGGGAACTACGTTTCATCTGCTTTTCCGTTGTTTTTTTTTTTGTTTTTTTTTTGTCAAAATTTTTACATTTTTCGCTTGCACATCTCTCAATAGTTTTAAATAAAATGCTTTTTTTTTAATATATAGTAAAAACTCGTTATAACGAAATCAGTTATTACGAAATTCCGCATATAACGAACTCATTCAGAAGTCCTGATATTAGCATTTCCAAACATACGAGGGTTGTACCAAAAGTAAGGTTCCCAATGAGCTACAGCCTCAAGGGAAGGTGCTAGGCTAAATCCGACAACAGTGCCGTGCGCAGTGGTTCCCGCACTCTCGAGCCCACTCTCGAGCGATTCGCTACGGCGCTCAGTGTTCGCTTGGAAGCCGTCAGAGATGGAAGTGTCGATTGCCACTCCCGCCAAGTGCGAGGTTCGAGCAGTAATCCGTTTCTCCACGCAAGGAAGTTACCGCCCGTGGAGATTCATCGGCAACTGACTGAGGTTTATGGTGAAAAGTGCATGTCCGTTCAGCACGTCCGAAAATGGTGCAGGGCTTTTGCTGAGGGTCGCACGTCTCACGATGAAGAACGGAGTGGAAGACCGCCGGTTTCGGATTCGATTGCCCAGAAGATCGACGGTGAGCTGCCGAAAGATCGGAGGGTCACTGTCCGCGAACTTGTCGAACGCATTCCCGAACGTTCCCACGGCACACGCTTCCTCGACGGATTGGCGGGAGACTTCTTCGACTTAGGAATACAAAAGCTGGAGCACCGTCTTCAAAAATGTGTCGAAAAAAATGGAGACTATGTTGAAAAATAGACAACAGTGTAAGCTTTTCAACGATGTATAAATTAATAACAATAAACAATGTTTTCTACTTGTAAAAAATATGGGAACTTTTACTTTTGGTACAACCCTCGTATAAATAACTTCGTTTACAACGAATCAGCAAAAGACAATTCGGTTATAACGAAACGAAATTTCAGCTATAAGTAGCTGTTGCAGGGAAGTATGCCTTATTTATTTCTCCATCGTGTAAAGTTATTTCGTCATTGCTTGCTCGTCCATTTCCACATTGCTTACCCCTCAGTGTGTCAGTGGAACTTCCCATCACGTGACCACGCTATCGCGACATTCTCGCTAAAGCACGTGACAGCTGCACGTGTTTTACATGTACAGATTCGTGCAAGTTGTGCATTTTTTCTTTGTTCTCTGCCTTCCAAGGTGAAATGGAGACAACGAAAAAACGGCGCCAACTCTCACTGGAAACGAAATTGGCTGTTTGGAAAGTAATTGACAAAGGTGTTTTAAAGAAATCAGCAATACATGTAGCTAAGCAGTTCGGAGTTCCATCATCCACACTTTCCACAATGTTACAATACTTATTTCCAAAAAAGTTGGGACAGTGCAAAATATATAGAAAAAAACAAAAAGGGATGATGTAACAAAACTTTCTCGCGAATACAAGATAGCAGATACGTTTATGAAATGCCATAAATATTGTGTGTGCACCAAAACATTTTGAATGGGGGTGTTGCAACACGTTCCAAAATAGTAGGGACATACGTTGTAGAAAGCGCCGTTAGTAGTGGAACCTCCTGAATTGTTCGGGAATAATCTAGAATGATGACGTCGTACTACATTCCGTATAAATAACAGTTGCCATCCGTCGTTCAGGTAACTTATTCGGAACGATGGGTCGAGGCAAGCCAGTTAGCGAAGATCTTCGTGTTCGAATCATTCAAGAATTCACAAACAACGCTTCTCAGCGTGCAATAGCCAGAAGATTTAACCTGTCATCATCTACAGTTCATAATATTATCAAGCGCTACCGAGATAGTGGTGAGATCACAGTTCGGAAAGGCCAAGGTAGAAAACCTATTCTGAATGCTCGAGCTCTTCAGATCCTCCGACGTCACTGCGTCACGCATAGGAATGCTGCGATTACGGGTGTAACCACGTGGGCCCGCGATTTCTTCGGAAAGCCATTATCGTTGAATACTGTATGCCGGTGCATCCACAAATGCAAACTTAAGTTATACTGTGCACGACGGAAGCCATACATCAACAAACGACAGCAACGTCGCCGTCTGATGTGGGCTCGAGCCCATCGCAATTGGTCCCAAGCACGCTGGAAGAACATATTGTGGTCCGATGAATCGACCTTTACGATTGTTTACGGAAACATTGGACGCCGTACACTCCGGACCAAAGACGAAAAGGATATTCCTGCGTGCTACAGGCGTTCGGTACAGAAACCACCGTCTGTCACGGTCTGGGGCTGTATTAGTGGCCATGGAATGGGAGACTTGCACATCTGCAATGGCACCGTCAATGCTGAAGCGTATATACAGATCCTGGAACAAGCTATGGTGCCATCTAAGAGGCGCCTGTTTGGACGACGTCAGTGTATATTTCGACAAGACAACACCAGACCGCATGCAGCGCGCATAACTTCTGCATGGCTATGTCGGCAGCGCATTCGTATGTTGGATTGGCCCCCTTGCAGCCCGGATCTGTCGCCTATAGAAAACGTTTGGCGTATTATTAAACGAAAACTACGACAGCAACGACCCCGGACAGTTGAACAGCTGAAAACCTATATCCAACAGGAATGGGACAGAATTCCGGTTACGGTGTCATCGATGCCCAGAAGATTACAGTGTGTCATCGAGAGGAGAGGTGACGCCACACCTGTGGTAAACGCCGTGCTGTCCCAACTTTTTTGGGAGTGTGTTGCACGTGCCAAACAGGAAAACCACCTGTATCTTTCTGTAAGCATATAAGATATGTGATCCCATGCCTAATTTATCGTTTATGTATTGTAATGCGTTGAAATAAACGGCAATACAATAATCCAAACAAATGTGTTGGAGTTCTTCTTATATTTTGCACTGTCCCAACTTTTTTGGAAATGAGTATTGTACTTAATTTCCAAATTTCGGAATTCCTTTCTAATCCGACTGTCTCAGGAGAAGGAAATGCAATTTGTTTAGAAACCGTCGATGAATGGAAGCAGAAAACGCTGCCAGAATTAATTAAGGATTTTCCTCGTGCGGACATTTATAATGCCGATGAAACGGCATTGTTTTTTAACTTGCTGCCGAAGAAAACGTACAGCTTTAAAGGTGACACACGTCTGACTGCGCTTCTTTGCTACAACGTTGATGGGCTGGAGAAAAAAAAGCCATTGGTCGTCGGAAAATACCAAAAAACCAAGGTCTTTCAAGAATGTTAAATCACTTCCAGCATTCAATTTTTGGAACAAAAAGGCATGGATGACGTTTGACTTATTCGTGCCACCCAAAACACAAGTAAGCTATCAGAATGAATCAAAAGACCACTATTCCACAAGAATTTTTTAATTGACGGATACGTATTTCGGCAGCACTGTTGTCTTCTTCAGCATCCAACTATCGACCACGACCAGTAGAGTAAAGACGGCTCTACTGATAATGTAAGGGTACATCCTTTCACTTATATAAGGAGAATCAGCCACTGAGAGAATAGCACTATTCTAACTCAATGGGTCTTCTTATACAGTGGCCAATAGCAAACTGACAAGTACAGAGTGACCACCAACTGGATAGAACCAGTTGATACAGTGAGTAACAACAGTAACAACTTTACAATTACAGCTTGATTACAAATTTCGGATATAAGAGCTTAAAGTTAAACCTGAATGCAAAATTTCGGTTATAAGAGCCTAAGGTTAAACATTATTACGAAATCATAGACAATTGCGAAAAAACTGTTCTAAACTAAAGAAACTAAATCACAATAAGAATTGAATATTATAATAAATAACTAAGTAACGTTAGAATTTCTTTCGGTGGTTCAGGAGGGTCTAGGCACTATTGGTAGTATCTTCTTGGTTTTGGAAATTTTATTAGGTTTGCGATAGGCATCAGGTGGGCTACGTTGAGCGGTCCGGCGTCGCTGTTGAGGAGCACTTCTGGTCTTTACTCTACTGGTCGTGGTCGATAGTTGGATGCTGAAGAAGACAGCAGTGCTGCCGAAATACGTATCCGTCAATTAAAAAATTCTTGTGGAATAGTGGTCTTTTGATTCATTCTGATATTCGAGGTTATCCACAGATTCTGGCGTAATTATCTCCTGTTGATATACAAGTAATCTGTTTTTTAAACTTGACTGGCAAATTTTTAACGGCACAAGAAAATATTCCAGAGGAAATTTTCAAATCTTTGTTTAAGTTACAAAATTATGTTCACAATACTGTAAGCGTTAAAAAGCAGTCAACGTTGTTAGATTATTTCCAGAAAAAATGAAACGAATACTTACTTACTTACTTTTCAAACCCTTATTTTCCATTAGGGTCGTGGGGGCAGCAGCCCTATGGAGGATCTCCAGCGATCGCGATCTTCCGCCATCAGGCGCATGTCCTCCCTGGTAATATCCAAGCGACTCGAACCCAGATTCTCCATGTAGTCTAGCCACCTGGTTCTAGACTGCCGACCCCTTGGTCTCTTACCCACCGGCTTGGAAAATAACAGCTGCCTAGGAAGACTAGTTTGCATTGGCATCCGTATGACGTGGCCATACCAGCGCAACTGAGATCTCTCGATGCGGAGAAGTAGCGGCTCAACACCTAAAGATTCCCTTATTGTACTGCTGTACACTCTATTTAGTAGGGTAACACCTGCCACACCTCTCAGAAATCTCATTTCGGCCGCTTGTACCCACGATCGCACTCTTTCGGTTATTACCCAAGCCTCATAACCATAGGTGAGAATGGGGACAAAGATAGATTTGAAGACGGAGAGCTTGGCTTTGTTACCCAGCTCGCGTTTCATTACCACGGATCACCACAGTTCGCGTCTGACACAGCTTGCTGCACCGATCCGAGCATCCAATTCCTTCTCCTGCCGTCCATCACTCGTGAATGCAATCCCGAGATACTTGAATTTCTCCACCTGTCTCGATGAGGCTCCCCTAACATGGAGAGCGCACTGAGCAGGCTGTCTTGAAAGGACCAGAACCTCATGAAACGAATTTAATCAAAAAATGAAATAAATTATTATTTGCTTTTAACGAAATTTGGATATAACAAATTTTTTTCCTGACCCCCTGAAATTCATTATAACGAGTTTTTACTGTAATATTTTTTTCTCTATATTTTTGTGTTTTTTTCTAAATGAAATGTGAATGAAATATTAAGTCAAGATTGATTAAAATACATGGCAAAGGTTTAAAATACATTCTACTTATCATTTTTTTTTTTTACTATCATTTCGTTTTTTCCGATTAATTTTGAAACAAACTCAAATACACGGTTTTTCCATTGCAGAGTACACATTGTCAGGTAATTCCCCTCTTTTTCACTTGAGGGCCCGACCGTTCATCCATTGTTAAAAAGCGCACCCAGTTATCCATTGTTAAAAAGGGCTTATGTCGTATCTGTCTACTCGGTAATCTGTGACACAGCCTTGTAGGGAATGGGCCTCGCTTTCAAATTAAAAAAAAAAGATGGCGCGCGATGCGTGCATTTTTCATCGAGTTTTTTTTTCGACCGAAAAACAGGTGTTTTGTGAGTTTTTTCGCGTAATGGTAGCCGTTTTTTAGACTAAAATTTATGGTAGGGAGTTCTAAAAACTATTTATTTGCTGTAATAATACAGTCAATTCTCGTTAATACGGAATCGTGGGGACCAAGAAATTTTTTCGTATTATTCGTATAAACCAACAATACTAAAAGTGTTATGAAATAAGCACGGAAATAGAATACTTTAAGTTAGAAATAATTTTTATTCATCTCTCCTAAAAAAAAATCTGTAATAACAGTTTGTTTTCGCGCTAAAACGATTTTTTTTATTGTTGAAATAAATAACGGGCAAATTTTTTACGTTTTTAAAACAGCGTGGCCTGGCGAATTTGCCAATAACTATCGGCTTTTTCTTGTCAGTGCCATCCATATTTGTACATAATAATACTGACAACCGTTCTTTGCTACTTTTCCCTATGAAAGATACCGTAAAAAAACATTAGATACACGTACAAAATTATCGGTAAAAAATACAATAAAGTTTAAATGACGCATGCATACCTCCATGACACTTTTCACGTTTTAAATGATAAGATTTCTCGGGCAGAAGATTATAAAATAGAGCGGTTTCGTCCAGTGTGACCAGGTTTTTAAACTCGAAATTACTACGACACAAGGCCTCCCATTACTACATATTACTACGTTAAGTGTCCCAAAATACTACTATTTTATTACTACAGTAAGGGCAGGGCCGGATTTTCCATTAGCGTAACTAGGATTCAGCCTAAGGCCTCAAGATCAAGAGGGGCCTACATTCAAATTGTTAGCATTAAAGATGGGAGGTGAAAGGGCCTCATAAGTGGAATAGCCTAGGGGCCTCTTTTCATATAAATACAGCCGTGAGTAAGGGGTCTTTTTACTAATTATTAGGCTAATTATAGATCAGTGCTATACAACGGAAGGCAAGTAGTTAACTTTAAACGAGTCGACAGTGAGAGGGAGTGCAAAGGAGAGCGGCATACTTCAACACCAACTACCAGCACAAAAGCTGTGGCCTACCGGCGAATGCGGCGACAGCTTGCGGCAGGCGGAGAGAGCGGATGCGGAGTGCGGAAGGAGCGATGCGGCAAACTACTGGGCTCAGCCCAGGGACTGCTGTCAGGCGTCTGGCGAAAGTGATGTGAGACTGAACGTGAAATCAACTGCATCCACATCATCACTTAACTTATCAATCAACACCATCCGATGAGTCAAGGTGGTGTTGCATGTTGGACTGATGACCAATTAGTACTCATGTTTTAGGATATTACCATAATCTAAGGAAGTAATGTCCTAAAACTTCCTTAGACTATGATATTACTACGGAGATTCAAATATTACTACATATTACTACTATTTACAAATTACTACGGTCATTACTACGGCTGGGAATTTAGGCCATTTATTACTACGGTAGTAATGAAATTACTACGTCTGGTCACCCTGGTTTCGTCAGCGTTGTAACTTCAGATCTAATGAAAGATCCTTTCGTTTCCTTTTGCTTGAAGCTGACATTGAATAAAATTCTTGTAGATAACTGCGTTGTAGCGATGAGAAAATTGATTTTGAAACAATACCGACAATCGAACAGTGTAGTGTCTCGGTATTCGTGTGGAACTTGAAGCATAGCGAATTTGGGAACCGACAATCGACAATCGAACAGTGTAGTGTATCGGTATTCAAGTGGAACTTGAAGCATAGCTTCCATAATCTCACCCTTCATAATCATATTCCAAGGGAAATACACTGAGCTAGAAAAGAAGCCTGATGTACCCACAAGGGTCAGATGGGTGGGTCGTACCCATACGACACCTCAACTTCCCATCTTCCCCCTCTATGACACATGTTTGGTTTTTCCCTAACCAAACCTTTCTTTAACAAAAAGCATTTTCATTTTATCCAGATCTGCTTAGCGAGTTCCCTCTAGTTCCCTCGAAGTCACCGTATTGAAATGGCAGTTTTTGTATTAACGGAATTTGGGAACCGATATTGCACTTGTTTAAATAAAGATTTGAGCGCCATGTGACAGGATTTCAGATCTGAATAGCTGAACCAATCAGATTTCGCGAATCAGATTTCCCGTTAGTTTGAAAGCACGTGATTCGTTAGTTTGAAAAATTCGACTAAATAACCGATGTTTTTTTATCGAATAATCGACTGAAAATTATCGAATAAAAATATCGAGTGATTAAAAAAATCGAGTATTC
>JAHWFO010110275.1:0-14980 GCA_023313115.1 Rhysida immarginata | reverse complement strand
TTCAAGCTGATGTCGAAACTACGTCAGGACAGCCATTCTCACTTCCTCAATGGAGCCGAACCTCTGCCCTCCTAAGAACTCTTTCAATGATCCAAACTCCCCTAATACTGTGTTGCGCCAACCTTAGCATCTAGAACAGCACGAATTCGCCTGGCATGGATTCAATTAGTCGCTGGAAGCATTTTACCGTGATATTTGCAACAGCCGCTCCCAGTTGATGCTTAATAGATGTGGTGGTTGCATGCCTCGAATAACCCATTCCAGCTCATCCCAAAGATGTTCGATTGGGTTCAAATCCGGAGCCTGTGTTGGCCAGAGGAGTAAGTTGAATTCAGTGTCGTGCTCCTGGAATCAGTTCATGACGATGCGAGCCTTGTGACACGAGCACTGTCCGATGTGGGAAACACAGTAGCCATGAAGGGATGAACGTAACCCTGACCATTAAGGCGTTGTTCTACAGGTATCAGCGGACGAAGAAAACATTACAGATCCTCCACCAGCCTGAACAGCTTCGTGCTGTTGTCTCCAAATTCTGCGTCGGCCATCTCCATGGTGCAATAGGAAACGGGATTCATCCGACCAGCAGACCTTCTTCCAGTCGTCGATGGTCCAGCGTTGGTGATCACGGGCAAATTGGAGACTTTTTTGCGGTTTTGGGTGGAGATCAAAGGTACTCGGACTGGTCGTCGGCTGTTGTAGCCCATCATTGACAATATACGGCGTGTAGCGCATTCAGAGATGTTATTCTGCGGTCCAGTGTTGTACTTCACGGTTAGTTGACGAGTCGTGACGCTTCTATTCGCACGAACAAGCATTCCCATATTACACTCACCCCTTGGATCGACGAGTCGTTTGCGACCACAGGGCTTGTCTGGTTGTTCTTTAGTTGTTTAAGCAGTCCTGGTAAACCCTTGAAATGGTTGTCCGGGAAATGCCTAGAAGACGTGCGGTTTCGGAAATATTCAGTCCACCTCGCCGGGCACCAACTATCATTCCGCGCTCGAAGTCGCTCAGATCCTTTGTTTTCCCCGTGGTGACGGTCAAACCACTTGCATTGACAGGTATGTTCTCGCTTTATATTAGTACCGACTGTAACGTGACCAACTGATACGTAGTAATTGCTATGCAAACGGATTTGCATAGTCATGGGTGTTTCTAATAAATTGGCCACTTCGTGTATGCTCATATGAGGAAAATGGATGTAACTGCAACAGAAAGCGAAATATGCAAGATTTAAGAGTAGTATTGCTGTTCGGGGGAATTTAAGTATTCATGCAAAACAAAAACCTTCGTTCTTGAAGGTCCGCCACATTCCCGTACAGTGGCCTCCTAACTCCGCCAATTTTCTTTCTGTAGGGTCATATCACCAAAGACGGACGGACCTGGACAATTTACCAATTTAAAGAGGAAAATTACCAAAGCCATTCAATACGATTACGTTGGAGATAGTAGAAAACACATGGGAAACAATATCAGCCAGATATTACTTAAACTTCAACATGCCTGGGATTATGTATGCTAAATGTCAATGCAATCTAGCAGTAAAAACCAGAGTTGTAAGCAATCAAACTTTCGTCGTACGTGTTTAGACCCCATTATGCACTGAGTGAGCATATTATTATGACCACCCTGTCAGTATCCCGTTGGGCCACCTTTTGCCTTTAATACTGCGGTAATTCTTCGCGGCATTTATTCCACGAGATGTTGGAAGGTGGTGGGAGGAATCTGACGCCATGCCTGATGAATAACACTGTCTAGTTGTGCTAGATTGTATGGTGGTAGATACAGCCGTCTAATGGTTCCTTCGACTTCGTCCCACAAATGCTCAATTGAAGTGAGATCTGGGGATTGTGAGGGCCACCGAAATAAGGTAAAGTCCCCCTCATGTTCCTGGAACCACCCATGCACTATACGAGCTCTGTGGCATGGCGCATTGTCTTGCTGTGGAAGCAGCCATCTCCATTCGGGTACGCCATGAACATGACAGGGTGGACTTGATCGGCGAAGATACGGAGGTATGCTGTGCCATCCAAACGTTGTTCAACACATATTAACGGACCCAACGCATGCCAGGAAAACATTCCCCAGACCATAACACTGCCTGCACCGGCCTGAAGGGTTGTACTCATGCATGCGGGGTCCATGCTTTCGTGCTGTTTCCGCCAGATTCTCACGCGGCCGTCTGCATGGTGTAACTGGAATCGTGATTCGTCAGACCTCATGATTTGTTTCCACTGCTCGATAGTCCAGTCCTTGTGCTTCTGAGCGAATTGGAGTCGTTTCCGTTTGTTGGCTGCAGACAGCAAAGGTGTGCGGACAGGTCTTCGGCTTCCGTATCCCATGCGATGCAGTGTGCGGCGGACAGTGCATCCAGAGACAGTTTTAGATGACCCCTGATTAAGGTCAGCAGTGATTTGATGCACAGTTGCCCTTCCGTTATCCTTTACCAGTCGTGACAGTCTCCGTTCTCTCCGATCATCAACCATCCGCGGGCGGCCGCAACGCGAACGTTCAGACCCCCGTCTTCCGGCTAACCGTCCAGCCTTTAAATACTTTGACGACGGCTGCTCTGGAGCACCCTACATATGCTGCTGTTTTGCTGATAATCGCTCCATAGCTCCGAGCACCTACAATCATCTCGTGTTCGAAGGTTGTTAAATCGCGTCGTTTACCCATAGTTGAAGAATGGAACACGTCTACTGTCGTCGACGACACTCAGATTCCCTTTTTATATTGGTCCGGCCCGCTAGCATCCTTGTGGCGACGTCGGTGCGCGCATTTGCATAAACATTTCAAGTGGTCATAATAATATGCTCACTCAGTGTAAAACGACTGGATAATTTTAGTTGTATATTGAATCTTACACACTCTCAAAATATCATTCAAATCAAAAACCTGAACATAATATAGTCCTTTAGTCAGAAGCAAGATAATATGGCATTGATGATATCATTTGCTCTTAACATTTTGGAAAAAAAATTTGATTTTCTATAATCACGATTTCTAATTACTTTGAATTTAATTTGTTTGTACATAGGTCCCGTAAAAATTTTTGTTCTTTCTAATATCTCATATTGATACGAGAAAATCAGAGGGAAGAGGCTCATTTCATAATTCCTTAAGGTGGTATCGTTTAACCGTTATCATTCGCAAACATTGTTGTCAATCTGAGTTTTAAGCTGAAAGTCCCAAAAAAGTCTCTTATCAGGCATTTAAACGCGTCATCGCACGAACTCAGAAAAGTGCTTTGGAAAAGCCTTTGTTCCACCCGAAATTAATTTCAAGGTTTAAATTACTTAGAGAGAAAATTTAACGGGGAGATTTATTCTCCATCAGAATTTAAGCTGCTTTAGGAAAAACTAAAGGAGACAACGAATATCGATTGAGCCAAGTAAGAACGTTTAAGGTGTGTGAATTAATTAGGATCGTGGGCATTAAGTGAAATTTGAATATGACCTTCGGTCAACTGTTTGTTAAAGTCAACCGAATTCCCATTAGGATTCCGAGCTCACATTCTTTGTAAGGGATCAAATAGAACGCTTTTACGAACAAACGACAGAGAAAGTTTAAGAGATGGTCTTACTTTTAATTGCTTATTCGAAGTCGTCATCTTGTTATTTTAATTAAGAAACAAAATGCCTGCTCTACTTGACAATGGAAACTTAATGGGAAGACGATTCTTCTAACATTAAGACAGTGCCTTCCCTATGCTTTATCCTAATCAAATATGAATGTTTGAAATCGTGAATATTTTATAATGCTTCGAGTAACTCGAAATTCTATAAGAAAACAGCAGATTATTTGCAATAGAGGGTATCTTCTCGAACATGTTGGCACGTCTCATGGTATGCAGATGAAAAATCATTGCATATGATTATAAGCTGACATGGGCAGAGCAAGTGACCTGTCGGAACTCCCTTTGTGAACTGCTCTAGGGCTGCCGTTGTGAAGGCGTACCGCGACTGGAAAAGCCAGACAGTTTCGAGCAACCGAAGAGGTAACTGTGGGGTCCCACGGGCCATCGCTCCTAAAGACGAGCGTCGGCCACTATTGAGCAACTGACACAGCAAATGAACAGTGGGGCCAATAAGCGTGTCAGCACCAAGACAGTGCAAAGATCCCTCTTGAGGTTGGGGCTCCGGAGCAGGCATATGGTAACAGCACCTATGTTGACGCCTGTGCATCGCCGAAAACGCCTTCAATTCGCAATGGACTATCGCCATTGGACCTCGGCCGAGTGGCAAAGGGTTGCTTTCTTTGACGAGTCGCGGTTTCTGGTGAACAGAGTGGTCGGACGATGGAGAATTCGCCGGGAAGCATCTGAGAACAAGCATCCCGACACCATCGTTGGCAGGCGACAGGCTGGTGGGGGAGGTGCGACTGTTTGGGGGATGTTTTCGTGGTATGGACTGAGTCCACTGATACCGCTGGAGGTTACACTGAATGCTGTTCGTTACCTGAAGATCGTCGGAGACCAGGTACACCCCTTCATGTCGACAGTGTTTCCTGAGGGTGATGGCACCTTTCAACAGTACAACTGTGGGACCATCTCGATCGCCATGTCCGCAAGCTGGACCCTCCACCAGGTACGGTGATGGAATTACGGGATGCACTTATTGACTCTCTCCCATGTCGACTAGCTGCTGTGCTTGCCGCCAAAAGTGGATATTCCGGATACTAGCAGGTAGTCATATTAATGTGTCCCGACCTAGGATAGTATATACAGAATGATATGTATTTGGGCACAAAATGATGATCTCGTAAATTACAAGATTTACATGTTTATCTAGGTTGGGACCAAATTCGTTATAGGGGGAAAAGTCGTTATATGATTATTCATTATAGAGAGGTTCGACTGTACTATAAAACAAACTTCAAAGCTAATTTTCAATAAAGTAAATCTACCTAGCGCACCTCTGATCACATTTAACTTAACGATGATCTGATTGCCTCTGCTTTAAAACATGTTGCATCAAGTGAATCCATATGCTTGTGGTTTTAAAGGTACACTAGAGTCTATTCCGCAAGAGCAAAATAAGGATTATAAATTTGTCATTAGTGCAGATAAACGATCCGCTGCTAGACATCGCTTCATGTCACCGTCACAAATGAAGTTGCAGCTGTTTTGGTTGATCATAGTTCCCCTCTTTTTTCACCAGTATCGCGAGTATACCAGGCGGAACCGCCCCCACCCTCTAATGTCGTATCTGTCTACTCGGTAATCTGTGATTGAAACCACCATGCCCCTAGCGCCCCCTACAGGGACCGAGTCTATAAAGGGGACAGACAGACAGAACTTGGATTTTAGTAATACTGGATATTTTAGCAGTCTGTGGTTGAAATGTTTTCACATTTTTAAAGTACTGTTTAAATGATTTATTGATTAGGTTGGACTGTAGGATGTTTAAAAATAAGCAAGATCAAGCCAATTGTGGCTGAGTTACTTAAAGGATTTAAATATTATAAACCTTATTTAAGAATAACTCAAGAATGGTCTATCATACGCCACGCATTAGATGAAAATAGGAAATAAAACTCCACAGCCTAGATTCGAATCAGGAACCTTCAGCTCTGTGGCCATGGAAGCATTACGTTATCTGTATTTCCTTATTAGTTCACTTCATGAGTTGCAATAAAGTATTGCAGTGAAGTTAATAAAAGCCTTGGGCTATGAAAAGAGAAGCAATCCAGGTTTGGGTATTGCAGTGAAGTATGAAATTGCAAGGAATGCTTTAATAAAAACCAGCAAGCTAAGTATAATTACCGAAAGCTTTCCGATGATGTTAAATATGAAAATATGAATGGATGGGTATTCGATACCTATTCAAGTATACAAGTATTCGATAGCATGTATGGGTGACTGAACTTAGTTATTGTATGATTTTGAGTAAGATGATTTTGAATGGGTGTGTATAAATATGTACAAGGTTTTGAATAGTTGATAATTGGGTGCGTGAAAATAAGGCGTGAAACATAAAAACACCATATTTTTGTATGAATAATAAAAATTTAAATATTTTTGGTGACAAATATGTCCCGTTTCATACCATTGGTAAATTCGAACTGCACATTGAGTGAGTTGATGTATCTCCGTAATCATTGGTCTAATTTTGAAATGTTTTGAAATGGTCTAATTATGGGGAGTGGCCAATGATTATTTTATTAGGAAGTTCGATTGTATCAAGTTAAGTTTATTTGTCGTGGGCCAAATATCTTTTTGAAATCCGCATAAGATAGTAAACTTGAGAAATCACTATCAGCGCTACCAAGTGGCAAAGCGAGAAGATTATTGTACAAAATATCGCATCATTGCAACAATAGAGGAGGGAGCTATTAGGCAGGCTTTCCTTATCTTTGTAGGCTATGGCTCACCAGACTCCTAAAACTTTAAATTAAGATATCTTTTTTTACCGTGAGCCGATTTTGATGAAATAAAGTCTATATGTTGCTCCAAGCTACGTTCAAATTACCTATGAAAACCCCATGAAAATTCGTCAAGTAATTTTGAAGGTTAGCGTGTTCAAACAGATAAACAGAGACAAAAATTTTAAAACTGGTCTTGTTGTTATATACAGTTACGCTCCCTACATCACCAGCAATCAGATTTAGGCAAATATTTTCAATGTACAGACATGACGGTTCTATAGTTTTATTTTATGTATAGATAGATAGAAGAAGTAAATAGATAGGTATAAGAAGAAGATTGCAAATACGCAGATATCACTTGAAACAACCTGAAAAAATACTGAATAATCAGACCTCCTTTGAGATAGATCTAATATTAGATTTCATAAATAATTTCCCCCTACTATAAGTATTTACGTCATTAATAGCTCTCTAATCGGTCCGCTTTGTTAATCTGTTACATGTTATATGTTTTCTGATTGTTGGATACTTACCTCTGTTGTACTATAAATTCTTTGGTCACATTTCTTTATCTTGTAGCTCTAAGCCCGTGAAGATGGTGTTAACCGAAACGCGTTGTCGTCATAAGTACTCCACCATATTGCTCATTCAAGAAACTGTTTCTTTTCTATTATTGAATTTTTAGATATATTTATTTTTTTCTTAAACTGAATAAATGGCAGAAGCATCCATTTCAGTGACCCGTAAAAATAAAAACGCCTAAACGGTCTCTTCGTATTGAGAGAGATATTTTTTGTATAGAAACTGTTCGGCTGCGATGAGCCGTTTAAAAGTTAGAAAGATTTTAAAGACTCTTCCTTTAAAACAGAAAAAAATAATTTCTTTGCTGAAATCGATTCATGGCCACCTCAAAGACCTGTGCGGACATAAAATTCCGCCATTACACTCTACTTATAGGTAACCTATGTAATTTTTTATTTGTTCATTTGGGTTACAACACCAACATAACCCTTGATAAGGCGAAAGTTATTTTACCTTAACCTTACCAACTTCTCAAAAACTCAATGTTCTATCTGGACGTGATTCTGGATCGGGAATTTGAGAGAATGAAATAATAATCTCTTCAGACCACCTCCTTTCGATAAAATACAGCATTCTACTTGGCCTGCTCTGAAATTGATTAACAATAAAAATAGCCAGCAAGAGATATTAATTGTTGTTCATCTGAAACGACTAAAAGAAAATTTTTCTGAAACATTAATCTAAGCAAATCATTAATAATTTATTGAAGGATACGAATAATTCTTGTTTTTAATAAGAAAACTAGTTTAAAACGATAAAAGCGGAAACTCTCGCGGAAGTGTTTATATGAGACAGAGATTCTGCCATCTAGTAAACGGAATTTATAACCTCCGTATGCTACTAAAGCTTAAGATTTTTACAGTAGGAAGGCTAAATTCATCCGTCTTCTATATTCGTTATGTTTAAGCTCTTTAGGCATAACTCAATGCGGTTTTTTTTCTTAATATAAAAATTTATTTCAATGTATTTGTGCTGGAGTATTCGGCTTTATACAATCCGATCATACAAACTCATTCAAATGGGTCTGGGCGGTGATATTATTCGCGACCACGACACAGTGGCATACTGAATTCCATCAGAATTCTGACCTGCCTGTCTGTTTATGGCCCTTTTAAACACTGGATAAAGGTCTAAGCGACCGCTATGGCATTTGATGCCATGGGCGTAGCCCTAAATCAATTAAAATGCCCATACTTGAATTTTGTCAAAATAAGTTATACACTGCGAAACTTTGAGTTATTGGTATTGGCTTTATTAAACAAAGATGGAGCTGGTATTTGGTGCAGTTTTGCACATAATTTCTCACATATGTATCTTATTGCCCCCCCCCCTTTTCCCAACATGAATTCTAGCGTCACTTTAATCATTTGAACTGCGCCTTTGGAACTGAATGAAATTTTTAAAAGGTTTTTACTTGAAACCACACATTACCAAGTAGACAGATGCGACATAAGCCCTTTTTAACATGGGATGATTGAGTGCGCTTTGACGGTCGCGCCCTCACGTTGAAAAAGAGGGGAATTACTTGATAATGTATATTCTGCGATGGAAAAACACTGTATTTAAGTTTCAAGATTAATTGGAAAAAGCGAAATGAAAGTTAAAAAAATGATAAGTAGAATGTATTTTAAACATGATCAAACATGATGTATTTGCAATGTATTTTAATCAATCTTTACTTAATATTTCATTCACATTTCATTCATATTTCATTGATAAAATACAGGAAAAAAATACAGCGAAAATATGTTATATTAAAAAAAAACTTTTCATTTAAAATTATTGAGAGATGTGCAAGCGAAAAATGTAAAAATTTTCACATTTCCATGGAACTACGGAAATACGTAGTTCCATGGCATTTCCGTGACAACGAAACATAGTTCCCCTCTTTTTCACCAGGATCGCTGGCATACAAGGCGGAACCAGAGACAAATGAAAGAAAGAGACTGGAGGTGACCTCCCCTCGAATGGTGCCTTCGCTCCGCCATATTGGGATTGGCAAGAAACAGCTGATCACCCGAGGCAATGCATGTGAATCAATTGGTTTGGTTTGCTTGGTATTAACGTCCTTTTCAACTTCCATGGTCATTTCAGGACAGGTCATTTCAAATTTTGATTCTTTAATGTGGAGCCGGCAAACGACTACACGGGACCAACATCTTCACTTACTTCCTAAGGAAGTGCGTTATCTCAGGATTTTCTCCCTGAAAAAGTCTTCGTTGTCCTCGCCCGGAATCGAACCCGCGTCCTCGGCATCAGAGGCGATCACGCAACCACTAAGCTAGCGAGGACATTGAAGCGACAATCGCAAACAATTGCTTATTACAATATGAGGATTAATAAATTGATTATTTTATTGAACTGAGAATTATTTCTTCCTTGTCTTTTAAAAATTCGTTAGGCACTGAACTGCAGTCATTAAAAGTATACGTTATCGTTAGTTAATGCAATAAAGTTTTTTTTTTTTTAAATCAGAAAACAGGTTATGTTTACTAATACTTCCAGAAATCATCTACAAAAACAGCTGAAATTACATTGAGAATATATGCCGCCTTAGGTTTTTGCCAATCGTAACATGGCGAATGCTGCACTTCCGCTGGCACCAGTAGCGCTCAGCGAAATGAATAGGGCACTGCCAGTCTCTTTCTTTCATTTGTCTCTGGGCGGAACCGCTCACACCCTTCTGTGTCGTATCTGTCTACTCGGTAATCTGTGATTGAAACACCATAGCGCCCCCCTACAGGGACCGAGTCTATAAAGGGGACAGGCAGTGGATATTAAGCAGGCTATGGTCGAAAAGTTTTCATATTTTTAAAGTACTGTTTAAATGATTTATTGATTAGCTTGGATTGTAGGATGTTTAAAAATAAGCAAGATCAAGCCAATTGTGGCTGAATTACTTAAAGGATTTAAATATGCTAAATCTTATTTAAGAATAACTCAAGAATGGTTTATCCCACGCCACACATTAGATGAAAATAGGAAATAAAACTCCACAGCCTTGATTCGAACCAGGAACCTTCAGCTCTGTGACCATGGAAGCATTACGTTATCTGTATTTCCTTATTAGTTCACTTCACGAGTTGCAATAAAGTATTGCAGTGAAGTGAATAAAAGCCTTGGGTTATGAAAAGAGAAGCAATCCAGTTTTGGGTATTGCAGTGAAGTATGAAATTGCAAGGAAATCTTTAATCAAGCTATAATCACCGAAAGCTTTCCGATGATGTTAAATTTGAAAATATGAATGGAGTAATGTATTCAACAGCATGTATGGGTGATTGAACTTAGATTCTGTATGATTTTGAGTAAGATGATTTTGAATGGATGTGTATAAATAAGGCGTGAAAAATAAAAATACCATATTTTTGTATGAATTATATAAATTTAAAAACTTTTAGGGCCGTTGGTTTAAGTAGTGCCATAACTCGCTGTTTGAATACTAACTATTTTAATACCTACCAAAACAATACTCCATGTGACAGCTCACATGAAATGAATACGCGCGCCACATTTATGCTAATTGATACCACAGAAGTTAGATCCGGTTATCAACTCTCTTCAAAAGCAACTCCACAACGTTGTTCTTCAATAAATAATTACTTTCCTTCACTTGTATCGAATGGAGTGCGTTTCGGTCAAATTAACCATCAAACAAAAAATAATCTATAGCATCACAAATAGAGATAAAATAACGCATATATTAAAAAAAAGTGAATTATTTTCTATAATTCTGACTTTATGGGTTAGGTTAAGTTGGTTAGGTTTATGGGCGCGTCCTTTCTACTAATACTGATTTATGACTAATTCCTACAAAACCTAGTGCTTCTCTGAAGCATGAAATGTGTTGATGTTAGAAGTGGATTGTCCATTTGAAATACTACATACATTTGCAATGAAGTGAATAGTTTCGTATATTTATGGAATTTCTTAATATAGGATTCCAAAAATATTATTAACATACCTGAATAAAATTAGAACTTTATTTTAAAATTTCTGAAATTAAAGATAAACATTTATCAAATGTTAGATAAATTTAACACCTCTAAATTTCTGAAATCTTTTTTAGAACCTTTATAAAACCTATAACCAAGGGACGTCCTTTTGAATCGTTTTCAGAATTTTATTTCCCCGCTCCGCTCGTGAGAGGAATTTTTTTTTTAATATTTTTCTTTTTTTTTTCTTCTCAAGCCGGACGTGATAACCTTCTCGACGTCCTTTCAGTCTGCGACATCATAAACTGGGGAGCGAAATCGCTCGCCGATTGTACCCTTCAATAGTCACCTTTTGTCCTCTCGTGACCCCTGAGGACATTCAATTTTCCATGTTCAAGAAGTCATTCAGTGGAAATCTCTCCGGAGGGCGTGCTAAGCATTTATGGGCCTACTTTGGTTTGTTCCTATGGAAACTCCGTACGGAGATCAGGAAAGCTGCAATTTTCAGAACAAGTAGGCGAATCAAGATATGTCGAAAATTTCTTCCAATCATGTAGGATAGCAATCACAGCGATTTTCAACGTAATGCTTTGTATCAATGTCAAGCAGGAAAGCATTAGTAAATTGTTGGGGAAAATTGGCGAAGCAATAAAATGGAGTAGAAACAAGCAATCATGGACGATATTTTTTTTTACATCTTTCTGTAATCAAACATCACAGAAAAATTACGTTCCACGTGCTTTTAATCATAACAGCCATTTTTAAAACGTTCATCAACGATATACATTCATAATATTTTCAAGAATATTTTAAGAAATGTTGAAAGTAAAGGATGCAAAGAAAATTTAAATCAACAGATTTATTTAATATTGTCAGCTCTGCACAATAGCCCCTTTTAATATTATAAATCTACAACACCAAGACTAAAAGCAACCTTCAAAATAAATAGGTATACATAAGATATACAACTCAATTTCACATTAACGGAATATTCAACATCAAATTGAACTTTGACAAAATATTGTTTAAAAAGTATATGCACTCTTCATCCCCGTATACACTGAGTGAGCATATTATTATGACCACCCTGTCAGTATCTCGTTGGGCTATCTTTTGCCTTTAATACTGCGGTGCTTCTTCGTGGCATTCATTCTACGAGACGTTGGAAGGTGTTGGGAGGAATCTGACACCATGCCTGATGGATAGCACTGTCTAGTTGTGCTAGATTGGACGCTGGTGGATCCAGCCGTCTGATGGTTTGTTCGACTTCGTCCCACAAATGCTCAATTGGAGTGAGATCTGGGGATTGTGGGGACCACCGAAGTAAGGTAAAGTTTCCCTCATGTTCCTGGAACCACTCCTGACAATGAGCTCTGTGGCATGGCGCATTGTCTTGCTGTGGGGTGCGCCATCAACACGAAAGGGTGGACTTGATCGGCGACGATACGGAGGTATGCTGTGCCATCCAGACATTGTTCAACACGTTTTAACGGACCCAACGCATGCCAGGAAACCATTCCCCAGACCCTAACACTGCCCTCACCGGCCTGAAGGGTTGTATTCATGCATGTGGGGTCCATGCTTTCGTGCTGTTTCCGCCAGATTCTCACGCGGCCGTCTGCATGATGTAACTGGAATCGTGACTCGTGAGATCACATGATTTGTTTCCACTGATCGATAGTCCAGTCTTTGTGCTCCTGAGCAAACTGGAGTCGTTTCCGCTTGTTGGCTGCAGATAGCAAAGGTGTGCGGACAGGTCTTCGGCTTCCGTATCCCATGCGATGCAGTATGCGGCGGACAGTGCATTCAGAGACCGTTTTAGAGGACCCCTGATTAAGGTCAGCAGTGATTTGATGCACAGTTGCCATTCCGTTATCCTTTACCAGTCGTGACTGTCTCCGTTTTGTCCGATCATCAACCATCCGCGGGCGACCACAACGCGAACGTGCAGACCCCGTCTTACACTTTAACGACGAATGCTGCTGTTTCGCTGATACTCGCTCCATAGCTCCGAGCACCTACAATCATCCCGCATTCGAAGGCTGTTAAATCGCGTCGTTTACCCATAGTTGAAGAATGGAACACGTCTACTGTTGTCGACGACACTCAGCTTCCCTTTTTATATTGGTCCGGCCCGCTAGCAACATTGTGGCGACGTCCGTGCGCGCATTTGCATGTCAGGTGGTCATAAAATGCACACTCAGTGTATCTCTTCAATTGATGGGTTCAAAACGTACTCGATTACTTCTCGGTAGACGTTGGCATCAACGGTGGAATTAATAAAGCCCAGCCGGCCAATACATACCGAAAAATAGACCAAGAATTAATAATCATCGGTAATAATAATTAGAGTTTGCATAAATTACGAATGTAGAAAAAAAGAAGAAGAAGACCCAAAACTCCGTAATGAAACAAATGATGAAAACTCACTATCTTATATCTCCTATTCTAAGTACATCCATCTCTCCATCAATTTCTCAACACTATTCTACAACTGCAGTTTTATATTTGGATGTCTCTATCACCAACAACAAACTGTCCACTAATCTCTATAAGAAGCCCGCCGACTGGGCTTCTAGGTAATACACGCTATTGCAAAGACAACATAATCCCTTTAGGTCAGTTAACTCGCATCCATAGAATCTGCACTAACCAATCCAAGAGGGGCTTCCATACAAGGGCCCTTACCCACCCCTTTAAAGTGTAGTTTCACTCCCTCCATTACTCTTGCTTATTTTATTGAGGTCCATAAATCTCAATGAGAAGAGTGAACACAAACTGAAATTAAAAGAACTGAATTAGGAGAAGACAGTCTTGTGGACTAAAATCGTACAATATTATAGACAAAGAGCGGTTAAAAAATGTGGATATTTTTCAAAGAGAGCAAAACCTAAATGCACTTGAAAACTAATCATTTATTAGGAATTAAATACGCTCACTTTTGCTGACCTGATCATCTGTACATGATAGGGAGAGATAAACCTTGATTGATTTTGAGAAGAATGAGATAACAAGCCTTAAGGCTTCTGGAAAATTAGCTTGAGCTAAGGCTCTACTTTGTTCACACGGTGGTGTGACAATTACATTAATCGTGAACCCCAGATGTATGTAGATAACCGAATTGATATTTTATTTTGAAGGTGGCTGGAGGGAACTTAAACAGATTATAATACCTGAACATAAACGAGATACTTTAATTGGAAATAACTACAGTATCAAAACATCAAGTCCTCGGCAAAAACGAACTGTGTGTTATTCGGAAAGTGAGCAACAGTAAAGCAATATTAAAGCAACTAGTCAAACGCCCTGATGTTAATGTCCACAAGTCAACCCTCTCTAAAATTGTTCGAGTCACAGGACATTTAATATACAAAAAGAAGAAAAGTACACTTAGGCTAACATCTATCCATTGTGAAAAAAGTTTAAAATTTGCCCATGAAACAATGCAGTGGAAAGGAAGTTGGCAAACAGTGGTCTAGAGCGATGAAAATAAATTCAATCTGGACGGTCTCGATGGTGGCAGTTTTATTGGCATGACTTAGGGCGAGATGAGGAAATCTATTCCAAATGTCAAAAAAAAAGGTGGAGGTGTCATGGTTTGGGCAGGGTTTGGATAGAACGGAAAATTTTTTGTAAGTGGCCGAATGAATGCTAAAAAGGTCAGACTTTGCTGGAAGCAGAAAGGGCAATTTCTGTAATTCTACGGCAATTTTTATTTTATTGGGGAAACCTCCCTCGGGTATGGTTTTAATTAATGCCCCCCCCCCCGGTCCTGATTTAATGAATTCGTGTGTGTTGAATGTTAATTTTTTTACTTGACATGGTAGTATCACATGGACATTTCAACAGGACAATACCTTTGTTCACAATGCTCGCACAACATTTCAGTGGTTTGTGGATTAAGATGTTCGAGGAATGGATTGGCCTCCTTATTCCCTGGATTTGAATTCAGCATAGAATCTGTGGGGTTTGTTTGCCCGTGATGTTTATGGAAGGGGGGGGGGGGCATTCTAATACTGTCAATGAATTGAAGCAAGCAATTGTAATTAGCGGGAGAAAGATTGAAATTTCTGTCATGCCTGTCGAATTTTCAAAGTTAT
>JAHWFO010110259.1:17354-44483 GCA_023313115.1 Rhysida immarginata | reverse complement strand
GTCCCATGTAACCTGTACCAGCGAAGGCCTGTGGTCTGGGGACACCAATACCTATCGATTGGACCCCATGTATGTTCCGCGAGATATGAATTTTTTTTGTTTTATTTTCAGATTTTTTTTAAATTTTGGACGGTTTTTAGCTATAACTTTTTCTGTGAAGTGATTCTTTGAGATTTTCTTTGTTAGTATTATGGCTAGCATGTGTGTTCGTCTGTAACAACACTAAACATCAAAATTCTAACTACTACTAGCTCAGATGATTTTGATCACAAAATTAAAATTTCTGTTTGAGAGAAATTGTTACTTGATTTCAACTTGAAAAAAAAATTACTTATCCTTGACTGAGTAACTTCCTGATAATTTTAAAAACTTTATGGGTTCCTTAGCTCTCAAAATAATACAAAAAAGTTGGTACTTTATAGGGTCTTTTTACGCGAAAACGGAGTTTAAAGTTGATACATCGAAAATAGTGAAATTAGGAATGTTAGATAAAAAGATGTAAAATAACGTATTTACATAAAATTTTACTCGCAAGTACAACTTTTATTTAAGCCGGCCAGGTGGCTGAGAGGGCTAGGGCGTAGGCTCTCTAGTTCTCAAGTCCGCCTGGTCGTGGATTCGAATCGCGCCGTGGGCATGGATGTTTGTGTTTGTACTGGGCTGCGTACAGATATAACTTGTGGAAAAGGCGCAAAATGACCTTAGTAGTCGACGCCAAAAATTCTAATAAACCAACCAACCTTTATTTAAAGCACAATTTAGGTAAACAATGAGTTAGAGTCTCGGGCGCAGGTATTTTGTGGAGGCCATGGCAGATTCGGATATCACTTTATCAACACGCCAGAACATGATATTTCAGTGCGACAGTGCCCCTTGCCACTTTGCAAGAGAGGTGGATTGGCCGTAATGCACCGACAGTGCCCCTTGCCACTTTGCAAGAGAGGTGGATTGGCCGTAATGCACCAATCGCCTGGCCTCCAAAGTCCCCTGACCTGAGCCCCATGGATTTTTTTATCTGGGGATGCTATAAGGAATTGGTGTACCATCACGAATTCTCGAGTTTGGAGGAGTTAAAAACTAAATTAAATGAAGCTCAAGAAATAATACGACAAAAAACCCAAGCCTTCCGATATTTGCGCGGTAATTTTTTTGCGTCGGTGCCGTCTGTGCATTGCGTCAGGTGGCAGGCAATTTGAACATTTATTGTGAAAACAGTAATAAATAAATGACTTCTTAAGATTATTTCTGTTGTTTTATTTAGCACAATGTGAAAAAATAATTATGATTTGAATTTAAATACGTTATTTTACATCTTTTTATCTAACATTCCTAATTTCACTATTTTCGACTGCATCAACTTTAAACTCCGTTTTCGCGTAAAATTTTCATTTTCTACAATTCTTCATTAAATACATTACTCATGGGAAACAACACCTAAGAATTGCAACTACATTCTAACCTACGTGTTTTAACATTTTATGTATGAAAGAGTTTCGCGTGATATGCTCCTGCGTGTTTCCCGTGAATAATATAATTAATGAAGAATTGTAGAAAACGAATTCTAACATTGAAATAAAGCGTTTCCAGACCCATGTCCATATAATATATACAAGGTGTGTCCGGAAATTAATGCAATTTTTTAACCAATATCTTTATTGAACATATCGTTATAATCGTTTAATATTCTTCGAAATAGTTCCCTTGGGCATTCACACACTTTTTCCAGCGACTTTTGCCACGCACGGTACGCGTCCTGGAAGGCTTCAACGGAGACCTCGGCAAGGGCCCTCGTCACGGCATTTTGGACGGCTTCAATCGACCCAAAACGGATTCCTTTTAGGGCGTTCTTGATCCTCGGGAAGAAAAAGAATTCGGCCGGAGCCATGTGCTTTGTGCTTCGCCTGGTACTCAAGGACGCGCAGAGCGGTGTGGCTTGGAGCGTTGTCATGGTGAGCTCCCAGATACCGGCGATCTCCTTTCTCACCATATGTCCAATTTATCGTTCACCAGTTCGTGTACAATTGTTTTCGGAATGTTGAGAGTTTCTGCAATCATCCGGATACTCAACCGACGGTCAGAATTTAACAGATCGCGCATACGGACCAAATTGTCGCCGGTTGTGCTGGTTGACGGCCGTCCAGCGCGGGGTTTGTCGACCACCTTTTCCAGGCCTTTCAGGCAGTCCCCGTAAGCTTGCACGATCAATTGGTGGGTCTCCGCAAGAGATTTGTTCAGTTTCAAACAAAATTTTATCGCATAACGTTGCTCGAGTGACGATTCCATTGCTGTTTCCTGACACTGGCACTAAACAGGGGTGCGCTAAGACAGTGATCTTGAAGCTGACAGCCTTCCCCCCTAACTCAACCGATCGGAGCGCTCTGTGGCCATTTTAATTACTAGCACAAAAATATTTGCATTACTTTCCGGACACATCTTGTACACTATGTGATCAAAAGTTTAAGGACACCAGCATTTCTGTTTCGCAGGTTTCAGATAACAGAAATTAATAAGTGGTGGCACCCCCTTTTGCTCTAATGATAGCCTCCACCCTCCGAGGAAGAGCTTCCGCCAGATTTGGTATAAGAAGCTGGAATTTCCCTCCATTTTTGCCTCAGAGTACTGGTTAGTTTAGCTGCGGATGAAAGACGGCGTGGTCTGGCTCGTAGTCGGCGTTCCAATTCATCCAACAGGTCTTTAATGGGATTGAGATCGGAGCTTTGGGCAGGCCAATCCATTTCTTCAACTCCGTTGTCTTGAAGCCAGTCGTGTACAGACCTTCCTTTATGGCAAGGAGCATTGTCATGTTGATAAAGAAAAGGCCCATCCCCGAACTGTTCCCACAATATTGGCAGTGCACAGTTGTCCAAGATGTCTCGAAAAGCAACATAATTCTTCTTTCCTTTAACAGAAACAAGCTGGCCCAGTTCGAACCATGAAAAAGAGCCCCATACCATGATGCCACCTCCTTCATACTTCACAGTGGGCACCACACACTCAGGCAGGAAACGTTCTCCAGGCATCCGCCAAAAGCCAACTTCGTCCATCTGATTGCTAGAGTGTGTACCGTTGGCAATCAGATGGTGTACCGTTGGCAATCAGAGTGTGTACCGTTGGCAATCATTCACCACCTCATAGGACACGTTCCATGCTCTAGTTTCTGCGATTTTTACACCACACCAAACGTCGCCTGGAATTGTTGTCAGTGATGAATGGAGATTCCACCGAATGGTGAATGTGCTAGCAACGCAGGAAGCAGAATTTCTGAACGCTGTAGCAATCATTTCAGCAGAAGACCTTCGACTGCTTCGGTCACACGTTTAAGCACTCTAAGAGTTTTGTCTATCAATTTCTGTCTATCAAAAATCAATTGTTGAGAAATCTCACTGGTTGACTTGTGAAATACACTATCATCCTATGATAGTTCCACGTTGAAGTCGCTGAGCTCTTTTGAACGACTCATATCTTAATAATGCGAAGCACGTTTGAAGGTGTGTAATGCTATTTAAATAACGTACACATCATTGTCTTTGTTACCCAGCTCGCGTAACAAAGCCAAGCTCTCCGTCTTCAAATCTATCTTTGTCCCCATTCTCACCTATGGTCATGAGGCTTGGGTAATGACTGAAAGAGTGCGATCGCGTGTACAAGCGGCCGAAATGAGATTTCTGAGAGGTGTGGCAGGTGTTACCCTACTAGATAGGGTGTACAGCAGCACAATAAGGGAATCTTTAGGTGATGAGCCGCTACTTCTCCGCATTGAGAGATCTCAGTTGCGCTGGTATGGCCACGTGATACGGATGCCAAAAACTAGTCTTCCTAGGCAGTTGTTATTTTCCAAGCCGGTAGGTAAGAGACCAAGGGGTCGGCCTAGAACCAGGTGGCTAGACTACATGGAGAATCTGGGTTCGAGTCGCTTGGATATAACCAGGGAGGACATGCGCCTCATGGCGGAAGATCGCGATCGCTGGAGATCCTCCATAGGGCTGCTGCCCCCGCGACCCTAACGGATAAGCGGGTTTGAAAAGTAAGTAAGTACACATCATTGTCATACGACATTTGACACATTCCATGATTTATAAGGTGTGCCCCTAAACTTTTGATTTCTTAGTGTAGCACATTTTCTTCCTGTACATGTGAGGAATGTTTACTGAAAAAATTTTGTGCCGTGCCTTTTTGTTACACCCTGTATAATAATATTCTATTCAAATTTTTAAACCATCAAATATTTGGAAGCAAATGCAAATTTAATGTATAGAATGATTTTATTACAAAAATTAACCGATTAACTATTAACATTTCTTTTGACTTGTAAATCTGAGAAAACAGTTTACAAGTACTTTCTAACTAATGCAACAGGTGAGGAAAACTTTAGATGTGAGATGCCATCATTTCGCTGCATTTTGTGTCATAGATGCTCAACAGGGTTCGAAGTGAGGATCTTATGCCCAATTTCGTACTTCTTAAACTATGCACTCATAATAATATTTGTGTTTTATAATGAGTGTGTTGTAGAAGAGTGTTTCTCATGTTGTAATATCCGGAGTTGAAACAAATTTATTTCAACTAGCTACATAAGACGGTGTTGAATTAGGAATAATCAGACAAAGCTCAAACAAGATCACCTGATTGATTAATTGAGAGATTAAGTAATTAAGCAAATAAAATTATGACTACAATAATGTTTAAATTCAAATATAATTAATCAAGATCACTAGAATCAATATTTAAAATTGAAAATAAGTTAACTAGCAAATATTCAAATTCAAGTCTCTGTTCCCCATTCGCAAATGTTTATGGAATTACAAGCAAGGGGAATTGCAAGGAAGATCCTCCATTTACTTAAACAGTTATTCCATCAGAGAGAGAAATTTTATAACTGGAGAAATTCACACCTGTTATGCGACTACGCCAAGGGGTATATTACGAGGATCGTCTATTAACAATATACTTTTTGATACCTTGATTGCCCCGATTTTCGATCTTGGTTTGAAATTTAAAATTAGAGCGTTTGTCGACGATATTATTCTTACAAAATCGTATGACCTGTCTCAGGTTTCCATAATTGATCAAGATATTAATTCAGATGTCCAAATTCTACAACAGTGGTTTAAGGTGAGGGCTATGAAAATCAATCCGGAGAAGACGTCTATACTTAAGATTGAAAAGACCAGCGATGATAATAAAGCCGCCCTTAAAATTTTGGGAGTTATCTTTGACAATCGTCTGAAATTTGATCAACAGTTTTAGGAAATTTTGAGAAATGCCGATCGCTTTACCTTCTTAGCTTATAGACTTCGTTATCCCAACGCTTACTTATGCCATCTTGATATGGAAACCTTTAAATAAATATGCTCGAGAAAAATTAGTAGTGTCTTTTAACAAAATTATTCGAGTGGCTTTTAACTTAACTCGTAGGCAATCCATTACACTAGTTTGTAATAAATTGAAAATTATGAATTATACTTCTTTATTTGACTTAATTAACCTTAAAGAGCTTGTAAAAGCGTATTATAATGAATTGCATTCAGCTCATTTTATGTATTCTTGGCTTAATCAAGAGCATGCCAGAAGAATATCGTCTCACCATTATTACATGTCAGACCCTTGATTGTCGTGATCACCAGAAACATGCATACAATATTCTTTGGAAATGGTTTCCTAATCGTACCATATGGTACCATCATTTAGATTAATTTTGAAAAGTTTTGATACTTTGCTCCAACGGAGCGCAAGTGAATTAAATAAATAAATAAATAAATAAATAAATAAATAAATAAATAAATAAATAAATAAATATAACACAGCTCAATAAAGTTTAATAACTCTCAATCAACAATTATCAATTCATTATCGTTGACGTTAGTATAAGACAAAAAGTTCACAGGGTCTTCTCAATCCATAAATCTCAAAATTCAAGAGTGAGGCATCACTGAACAATTAAACAAAACTATGGGAACCAAATGTCCGAATGAATAAAAAGTCCCCGAAAAAAAATACTTGTCAAATATTTTTTGAAAGCTATTTAATGGTGCAAAAATTAGCTCCCTGCATCCATTGTAGAGGGTAGAGTAGGGGGCAACATTCAAATGGAAACATCCATTTATTTTTTTATTTTTATTTTTTTTGCAGATTCGGATTCTACGGGAAAAATATAACGCGTAAATAATGATAGTGGGAATTGTTTAGTAGTACGTGTTTTACTGGTACCATTTGGTACTGTTGTAACTTTCAATACTAAGATATAGCATGTAATATATCAAACAATCGTAACAATGTCTCATGAGTGAATATAAAGAGTAAATAATGCTAATGGGAATTGGTTTAGTAGCACGTGTCCTAATAGTACCATATGGTACCGTTGGAACCTTCAGTGCTAAGATATACCAAACAATTCGTAACAATGTGTCATGAGTGAATATAACGAGTAATTAATGATAGTGGGAATTGTTTTAAGTAGTACGTTTCCTAATCGTACCATATGGTACCATCTTAACTTTCAGTGGTAAAATATTTATTCATTTATTTATTTGTTAGTTAGATAATTATAATACATTGGAGCCCGTCTACGACCAGTATGGTAATAAACCGACAAGTTAGGTCTTAGGGGGATCCCGATTCAAATTACAAAAGTGATGTTGCACAATATGTATAAAGTAAGACAAAAAATTATATAATAAATAATAAATAGGGATTAGTGCCAGTTATTTAGTATTGTAAAATTGGATAAGTGTTAATGTATTATAAAGTCACAAATCATCAAACTTACAATTAAATATATACAACCTCTGACAATTAAGTTCGGTGAATGAGTTCACACAACAAAATGCAAAACAGATAGAGCCACATTTACTTTATTGTCCTACGAAATAATCACCCTGGAAGGCAATACATTTTTGGGATCGGGTGTATAAGTCCTGGAAGCTCCTTAGGGGTGGCTTTAAGTTCACGTGTCACATTTGCTTGAATGTCTGGAATGTCCGCAAATCTGTGTCCCTTTAAGGCCCGTTTCAGGCGTGGGGACAAGAAAAAGTCTGCCGGTGCCCTTATAGTTTCATCAGAATAAGGTGGATGAGCTATGGATACGACCCCTTTGTTGGCCAGAAACTGTTGCACGATTACGGCAGTGTTCCTCTTTGATCCATTATTCACAGTTATGTGCGCACGCTACACCTTCAACTGAAGAAACGAGCATCTGCTAAACCATTGCACGCACAAACGTGACCTGTGTGAACTTGCTTAAACAATGACTGGGCTTGTATTCACATGCATTGTTACTCGCGTAAAGCTCGCACAGATTAGGGTGTGACGGCATTCACCGAACTTAATTGTCAGAGGTTGTAGATAATAACTATGATAAGAAAACTTATAAAGATTTCAATATAAATAAGTATGCATTTCATAATACATTATAAGGTAAACAATAAGATTATACTCTGTCCAACTTTCGTTGGACAGGACGTGTCCAGTTAAACTTCCTATTTCAATTGCTAGACATTGTTGCCTATATTTTGTCAACAATGTCTAAAAATTGAAATAGGAAGTTTAACTGGACACGCCCACTCCAACTTTCGTTGGATAGAGTATAGCAATTAGTAAGTAATTGAAATAATTTTTAATTATCATCAACAAATTGTCAATATCTAAACTTCAGATATACATTGATCGTTATATTTGAAAAAAAAATTTCATTTCACAACATTAAAAATTAGTTACCATCGTAGAACACAATTGAGTTAGATTTATGATGGCGACTATGGGAAATGCTTCTCATTATAGACTGAGTTAGATTTTTAGATACGAATAATATTTGTAAACTGGTATTCAAAACAGTATTTATTTATTTATTTATTTATTTATTTATTTATTTACAATATAATAAGCCCTATCCGGAGCTTAAATGGCCATAGCCGACTTGTAAGGTCTCTGGAGGGTAAAATAAAGGTATAAGAATAAATAATAGAAAGTTACAGTAAATATAATTATAATAATTTGGTAGAGCATATAAATTGTTGTATTAGATACACCAGAGTAAGTTAAATTAAAACATTTTCAAATAGTAACCACCATAAACAAGAATTAAATTGGTAAAAAAATAAAGTTATTTAGGGTTGGGATTAGAACGAAGATGAGTGGTTGAATGTATTAAGAAAGGGTTTTAAATTTCTTTTAAAAGAAGCAGTGGTTAGAGCTGGCTGCAGATGTTCAGGCACGCGGGCCCACCAATTTATGCCAGGAACAGAAACATTTGTTTTGATAATTCGACGGGATAATAGTCGTCTTATTGAGGTAGCAAATCGGGTGGAGTAAGTGTGAAAATCTTGCTGATGATGTATTATTGGGGGATTCGATACGATTAATTGTCCATTAATAATTTTAAATGTAAACGTTGGTATAGTAATTTTGGATATATATTTGAAAAATAGTTAATATTTTACAGCATCCAAAGTAGGGCGATACTTGAGATCGTATTGGGAGTTTCTGTAGAATTCTAAAAAACCTTTTTTGGATGCGTAGGATTTTTGTTAAGTTAGATTTTGAAGTAGAGTCCCAGAATTGAACAGAAGATATGGCGTGAAATATAAGGGTCGTACAAATGAAAACGAAAATGTGTGTGGGGGGAAAAAGACGACGTGTAGGATCGTAAGTTTTTGTTTTCAACAATTGCGAAATCTCACGTGCAAATTGAACAATAGGTTGCAAGTGTTGCATCACGTGGGAAAAAACGATAGCTCGCGCTTCGAAGCTCTGCGAGTGATCGCTTCGTCCAAACAACAAAATGGATTCAACGAAACAGGAACAGAGAGTAGTAATTCGTTTTTTGACATGTGAAGGAGTTTCAGTTTCTTAAATTCATCGTCGTATACAGAACGTCTATGGAAATGACTGCCTAACATTCTCTCGTGTTTGGGCATGGAGCAAGAGGTTTTCGGAGGGACCGTCATCAGCGACCTGGACAAGCAAACCGCGCCATCACGGATGATTCCAAAGCCAAAATTGACGCTGTCTTAAAGAAAAACAGAAGAGTCACACTGTCGTGGTTGCTAAAACTGGCCTTAGTCATGAAACTGTTCACTCCATTATCAGGAATCATCTGCTCTACAGAAAAATCGGGGACTTAGTGATTTTTATCGAATTAGCCTTTCTGTTGCTAGGTGAATATAACAAACTGCATTTTGCTTTCTTTTTTCCATGCTGATTTTAGAAGTTCATAGAAAAAATTAAACTAAGCGTATTCAGATTTTAATGCATCATTTGACATCAGAACAACTTGGAGTTCGAATGGCCATGTCCCTGCAATATTTGACAGGAAGGAAAGAGTTTTCTTGACAGAATCGTTACAGGGGATGAAACTTGGTGCTTTCATTTCCAGCCCGAAAGCAAACGTCAAAGTCGTCAATGGAAGCGTTATGGGTCACCACCCCCGAAAAAATCAAAAGCAATCGCAAACAGCACGGGGATTTTACTGGACTTTCTTGAAAAAGGCAACACAGTTAATGCAGCACGATATGGGGAAGCATTGAAGGCACTGCGCGCGGCCATCAAATGCAAGTGTTACAGCGAAACAAACCTCGCTGTAACAAAAGTAAGCCTTCTTGTCAACAGAGGGCGCCACCGGTGAAGGAGGAGAAGGAGAAGGCGGGATGTTCAAATAAGAAAAATAGAGGAGCGCCGTTGAAAAGGAAGAGGACGGAAGGCGACGGGACACGTGGTCTGGAGAGGAAAAAGACGGGTGGTTGGCGAGCGAGAGGAGACGAGGTTGCAGATTGGAATCAAGAAGGCTTCTTATGGAGAAGGGCTGCATATCGTGATAGCCGAAGTAATGGGACTTCGAAAACGACGAGCGCCGAGAGGGCTAAGGCAGCACGGAATGTGAACGCACTCGTTCACCGGGAAAAGAAGCCGATAACGGAGAACGCCCGACCACGCCGGCATAACCTAACAGAGAGGTTGCTAAATGGGCGGCAGGAGATTCCGCATCAGCCTGCAGCGAGACTTCCTTTGAATTGCTTAACCAGACTGGAGCTAAAATTTTGGAAGGAACATGGTGCCATATCCGGAGATTCGCAAGTGGTCGTTTTACAGCACGAACGTTGGGTAGGCGCCTTCCCACGAGGACTAAACGCCTTCGCAGAAGAGAGGGTCGGCGTCCTACGAATAAGCAACTAAGGAGGCTTCAATTGAATTTGTGAGTACTGTATTTTATTACTAGTCTGCAGCAGGAGTGCTAAGCCACGCACGATAAGTTTGTTCCGTATTGGAATTATGTATTTGTCACTGCTAGTCGCCATGTTGTATGTCTCAAGGCAGACTTTTAATTAAGACTTGTTTAAGGCGTATTTCGGAAGCTATTAATCTTTACCCTATTTCTTAAAAGCTGAATTAAAATGTAAGAGTGAGAGATAATGCTTTATTGCAAACTTGTGTTGTGCGTTGTGTGTGCTTAAACATAAGAAGGGTTAAAGTCGTTCCGACTCCCGTTCAGGGATTATTGTTTCAATTTAACATTACGCCAAAATATCCTAGTTTGTGCTCGGAAACGGGTGTAGAGTGGCTTGAACTATTTGTGTCTGACGACAATAATTAATTAAGTGCAACAGTGTCAGTTATAACTCTTTTCCGTTATTGCTGTTTGTATATGTGTTATGAACTGCTGAACTCTTGAAATGGATTACGGACTTTGAGTGTGTTTGTGTTATTATGCAGTTTATTTTATAAGACGTACTTGTGTTATTGTAAAAGTAAATTTCATCAGGGTTGTAGTTAAAATCCGAAGCAGGTTATCTTTTATTTATTTTATGGACTGTGGACATTATGATTTACTTCTAGCTAATTTAAGCGTAGGAATGTAGCCTGATTTTCATTAGTGTCATCTAGTACGATTTATGCAAATGTGTTGTTGATATGTCAATTTATCACCTAAGCATATTATTCAATGTAATATGACTATATTATGAGCTATGATTTGTCTTTGTTTGTATTGATTTAAAAAAATTTCCCACTTTGAGGTTAAGTGGTTTTATTGAATCTTTTTACGTTAAGATTTTGTTTTGATAATTCAGACAAGCTAGTCCGAGAGCTCATTAATATTGTATTTATTTAATTTTTACTATTATTTACTATTTTGGTTGATATTTATTAAAATTTGCAATTTTGTTTGGTTCCCTGACTAAATTGTAGGTCTGTCTTTGTTTTACTCTGCTCACGTTTGCTATTTCCACTGCGTTCGTAATTGGAACGTGACAGCAAGCGTCCTGGACTTCTTACAGAAGGAGTGCTTCTTCTCCACGACAACGCGCGTCCTCACACCTCGAAAGCAACGGTAGACCTCCTCAAAAAGTTCAACTGGGAAGCAATGCAGCATCCACCTTACAGCCCTGACTTATCCCCATGTGACTTTCACGTGTTTGGGGATCTCAAGAAACATCTGAAACGTGTTTCAGTCGGACGATGAAGTGAAGGAAGAGGTTAGGAATGGTTCCACACGCAACCGAAAGACTTCTTCCATAAAGGAATTACACGTCTTGTTACACAGTAGGATAAATGCCTTAACACATTTGGAGAGTATTTTTAACTTCCTTGTATACACTTTGGATAAAATAAATTATTATTATTAGTAGTAGTACTGGTAATCCAATACGTCCATCCAGGGCCTGTATGGCCTGAGGCGTACGAGTTGGGTCCCTGGATGAACCTGGATTAACGACTGCTGTATGATGGTCACAGCAGCCGGGGGGGGGGGGGTGAAGATCGTGAATCACAAATTTTCGTTTTCATTTGTACGTCCCTTATATATCAAAGAACTCGTAACAACGTGTCATGAGTGAATATAATGAGCAATTAATGGCAGTCGGAATTGTTTAGTAGTACATGTTTTAATGGTACTATATGTTACCTTTAGAAATTTTCAAAGCTAAGGTATGGCGTGTGATATATCAACCAACTCGTTACGAGTTGTTACACTTATTGTTATCCATAGCTTACTGGTATCAATAGCATATTTTTGTTAGGCTTAATAATATCTAAAACTAATTATTGTGAGACATATTGCTAAATGGTAGTAGTTAATGGCTTCTTCAATGGTAGATGATAACGTAGATGTCACAACTAAACCAATGAGCAGAGTGATGTTAATTTGCAGGAGAGGAAAGGGGCGGTAGACAACAAATTTTCAGTGAATCTGTTTAATTCCAGAATTATTAGAACTGAGTCGACCTCCGGCCGACCTACACATTCGCAAAATTCTTTTCATTAGTCACAGTTCTTAATTGAGAAATGTAATCTAAGACTAGATAATTGTAAACTATTATAATGATTGTCCATTAAAAAATCAAATATTATTGCTTCAAATATCTTCGGTTAAACTTCAATTACGTCCAAGTCGTAGCCTTCTGAGGAAAGTATGCTGTCGTCTGTTAATGGATTAACTTATCTGGCAGCCGAACAAACCAACCACGACGGACGAATGAGTACGGGGAGCTAATACTAGAGGCGACCGTAGTAACACAACACGGCAACCTGGATAGGTAAAGCTTCTCGCAGTTGGGAACTAAGGAGAAAGTAAAAGAAACACATTACTATAAAGTAATTGGCACACATATAGAATAAAGTTCACTGCACATTCCAGAGAAAGTTAAACAAGAGTTACTACCAAAGGACGCAACGCTGCCCACCGAGCGCAACAAGCCGACTAAGGCCCCGTCGACGCTACCTAACGCTAAAAGCACGCTACTGTTACGACTTTGCTCCTCTCTCTCCCACTTTTGAAGTGGAGAGGCAGATGGTATTGCCTCCACGGAGTTAAGATCTAAAAAGATCTTCAGGTGGCATTATGCTACACCCAACGTAAAAAACTTAAACAACTCTAACGAGGCAACATGAACTTGGCCCACAGCTTTCGCTGGTCGGAAGCTAACTCCCGACACCTACCCGCTTTGGCCACCCGGGTAGGCACAAATCCACCAGAAAAAATCCTCTCTCTCCCACGAGAGCGAAGTTTGTTTTTCAGTTGAACTCAGTACAATATCTCGCTGGGCTGGCAGAATATTTCAGCTTTGGAAGATTTCGCTTCACTCCTGGCACTGGTCAGCAAAGGGCCGCTTGGGCCAAAGAACGTTAAGGAATCCTTATACGTTCTTTGCTTGGGCTATCACTAATTGACGGGGAATCTCTCGCAGATTCGGCTACAGTTCTATTTAAGTCCGTCTAAAATTCTCTTATCACACTGGGGGTATCCAATGTCTCTGCACTCCGTGTGCATACAGGGAGCACTGAATACGAGTGGCTTTCGTTTCGTTTGATTATGTCACTCAACGCAAGTCCAATCTCTAATTGCTGTTCGCCGGGATTTTTCAAACTTGCCTTTGCCTTATGCGGCGAATAGTTTGCACTAAAAATCCTAGGCTTATCGTGATAGGCGTTAATAATGTCTATTCCGTTATTCTTCACTTTTAGAGGGGGCGGCTTAACATAGGAAACGTTATTCTTACTTGCAAATGTTCGATAGGCTTTAGTCCGGGCTGGCTCGTTGAGTTGTGTAACCTGTTCTCGGTACGATGAACTCGTTACTGCACCTCGCCAATGGTTCCGGTTCACGGGCGACGAATTTCGTTTCGTTCCAGCTATATTTCTCGTTAGCGACCGACTGTTGAAATCTCGACTATCCTTATCCAATTTGCGCTCCTCTATAGCTTTTCTTCCTTCTCGCATCCACGTAGGCTGCTTGGCCCGTCGAGATGATCTGTTTCCATTTATACCTGCTCCGTTCGAAACTCTTGTCCCTCTGCCTTGTGAAAAAAACTTCTCATTTTTTCTCTCTTTCTTTTTTGTCTTTTTGACCAATCGGAGCTCACGGTGCTCGCTCTCCCTCCGATCACTTCCATTCTTTTCAGCAGGGTCGGCTTTTTCTTCTCACTCTTCTCTCCTTCTCCTCTACTGTCACCTCATTCGATTGCTTCTTCATCCCTCGCAAATGAGGTGACAGTAGAAACACTTTAGTAATTGAATATTAAAAAATAATAGATGTTTACATATAACGATTCAGCAATTGAGGCGCACTTCGTTTAACATTATGTGGGAACACCTACAAATAAAAGAACTTTTATTTGTTTAAATATATGAAGAATAATTTCACCCTCCATTTAACAGTTTCAGTTCTTCAAGTTTATTAGTTTAAATTCTCTCTTTACATTAGTTTACTTAAATAGTAATTTACAATTTAGTTTTCATATTTATACAGGGTATCCGGAAATAAATGGTAAATATTCATACACATGAGAGAACATGTATAAAGAAGCATTTTTATTCATATGAACATGGTATCGCAAGCCAACCCCCACAGAGATACAGGGGGATTAAAGTATGTTGCGCTGCCTGATTGTTGGCTTCCCGCGATCGACTAGGCAATGTGGTGCAGCCCACAATGGAGCCTACAGACCTCAGTACTCACGGGCTCCCATCAAATAACTGCATCAACGATCCCATTTGTGAGGGTTCAGGTAGTAAGCTTATTTGTGAAATGGTCCTGATTGTGTAAATGTATGCAAATCAATACGTGTGCCACGACCTCCAGTGACAGTTAAGGTATTAAAGGTTTGTGGAGTGACCTGACAGGGGCAGCCATTCGCGCATACATTGACATCTCTTGAACAGATGTGGGCTGCACCACATTGCCTAGTCGCTCGCGGGAAGCCAACAATCAGGCAGCGCAACATACTTTAATTCCCCTGTATCTCTGTGGGGGTTGGTTTGCGATACCATGTTCATAGGAATAAAAATGCTTCTTTATACATGTTCTCTCACGTGTATAAATATTTACCATTTATTTCCGAACACCCTGTATATTTTCTCTAAAATGTTAGGTTAATTCTATGTATCCATAACACGAAAATGTGCTCTCTTCATCCGCTTTGGTGGTAAAATCATTCTTGTTTACTGTATATTCAGATTCTTCAAATTTCTTATCATTGTTTTTTTTTACGGTAGATGGTGCTGTAATCACAAGAAAAAAAGTAATTCGAATGTCCCCGGAAAAGCACTTTAGATCTGCATTCAAAGTAATTAGTCTCTGGAAATAATAAAAAAAAAAAAACTATTTTTAGCGCAACCCAGGAATAACGACGTGGACGTAGTAATTTTTTACCGTCTTCGCTTTATTTTTTTTTATTTATTTATTATAATCCAATACGTGCATCCGACGAGCTTTCGCTTTATTTATTTTTATTTATTTATTATAATCTGTATACCTTGAGGCCGACGAGCTGGATCCATGGATGAACCTGGATTAACGACTACTGTATGATGGTCACGCAGCCGGTGGGGGAGGGGGGGGTGAAAATGGTGAGTCACTGATGGTCACCCATTGAACAATCACTCAAGCACTTTATGCCGTAAGATGTTCAAATTGATTTTCCTGCTCTTGGCAGTGTGCTAACCGATAGTAAAATTGTTGAGAAATATTTTCCGATATCTCTGGTGTTATTGAATTGGATAAAATTAATGTAATTTTGTCCGTAGAATCCGAATGTGCAAAAACATTAGGGGTTCCCAATTTCCAAATTGTCCCCAGCCCATCTCCTACGAAGGTGCAGGGGGCTAATTTTGGCACTATGAAATAGCATTCAAAAATTATGTGACACGTATTTTTTCTTTTTTTTTTTGACGTGTATTTTTCGAGATATTAGACCGTTCCGGGACTTTTCATTCATCCTCTATGACTTAGCCAAGAATATGCCTCCTAGCATAGCACACGTTTTGAGGATACCGTCACAAAACACAATATAGGCGTTTGGATACCGACTATTATCGTATTCTTTTATTACATAGTTTAACACCTTTTGAAATTTGAAAAGAACATTGTAAGAGTCTCTGTAACCTAAAGTTAATATCAAGACCCTTGATAATGGTGTAAAGCCGAAACGTTCGTCGGGTCATTTACCATAGTTTTATTCCTTTTATTATTGAAGATCCATTTCTGTATTCTGATTTATCTATATAAAATGTATATAAAGATGAATTTTTATGGGTTTGTGAGTGGGTGGGTTTGTTTCTTATACAAATCTACAGTTTTATTCCGATCTTGATGAAATTTTGCATACTTGACTTTTAAAGCATGAGGAAGGTCACTGTCTACCTCAGATTTCGAAAAAATAATAATTATTGATAAAAAATCGATATTCATGGTTATGGCAAGGCACATTATTGAGAAATATCTCATGGCCAACAATGCAAGGCAAAGATTGTGCAACAATGCTTTTCAAAAATGGTATCAACACGCAATTCACAAACACTCTGTACGGATCAATAATATGAGGAAGGTTTAACCTTCACTGTCTACCTCAGATTTCGAATAAATAATAATTATCGATAATAAATCGATATTCATAATGATGGCAGGGCATATTAATGAAAAATATTTCATGACCAACAGTGCAAGGTAAATTTTGTGCAACAATAGTTACTGTAAAATCTTTTTACAGGCCGCGTATTCAAATACACGCCGGTCTCAAATAAACGCCGGGTCTTTTCGGGTCATTCCCCGGCGTTTTTCCTCACTTTCAGATTTTTTAACGTCTTTTCATGTCTGTGCGGCCGCTTCATTGGCCGCTTCATTTAACCCATTCTAATTTCGACCAATCCCATGCTGCCTTAACCTTACCGTTTCTGCATATAAAGAAATTCTCGACCAATCTAACCTAACCTAACTTTGTTAGTGATAAAAAATAAACTTAGAAATAGAATGTCAATTGAAATGACACAAGCATTGATGATGGTGCGTTATTTTTTTACGCAAGGAACATTTAAACTGCACTTCATTCAATCCAAGTGAACGTATGATCAAGGCATTTAATCAAAATATGTATGATCATATTTCAGGTGTGATGAAAAATAATGACGTTATAACTTTAGAGTCATTTACTTCCAGTTAAAATATTATTGTATAATTTTAAATAATTACTGTTTTGAAGCCGATTTCAATTGTGTCAATAAATGATTATGATATAATTTACTTCATTGTTTAATTGATTTTTTTTACATACTTTGACATGACATCATATGCTAAAGTGATCTATTTAAACATCATTAAATTTTAGGGCGGAAATATAGGGGATTTTTTCAATACATAGGGGGTTTTGTATCTGATCTAGGGGGTACTTTGAGTTTTGACTTGACAACACTGGTAGTGCTGGGCGATGTTGAAATAAAATCGATGTTAACATCGATTTTCGAAACTTATAAAAACACTTTATTTAGGTTACTTTTTATCATAGTTAAAAGAAAATAGCATTAATCTGAAAACATTAAACTGAACAACTATTGCTTTATTGCATATTTTTGTTTAAAAGTAGAATCATGTGAACATTTTTTGGTTTCAGTGAATTTCATTTAGCTTAAATCAATATGCCGGCTTTCGAAAAAATTCGCTCAGACGGAACAGATGTAGCGTGTATACATAAGGCTTACTTCACAAGGATTTTCATGGTGTTACTTAGACTACAGTTCTTCCACTAATCCAAAGGGTTTTCTTTTCTTGCTAACATTTTCTGTTCCTCATAGTGCCGTGACTTTTGCATAGGTCCAACAGCGCAGAAATTACTTGCTGATCAAGGTCAGCCCAAATATCTTCTGATAGATTGTTTATTTCTGATGAGGGCTGCTGCTGCTCCACGACTTCGTAACCAGAAATGAATCTCAGTTCGCGTTGAACGTGTCTAACTGCTAATTCCCCACGGCCCAAAAAGCACATTTTCTTGAACCTTGGATCCAAATAAGTGGCTACTGCAAGAGATGGTGTTGTCTCGATATTTCTGAATCTTCCTGTGAGGCCAGCGATCAACTTTTCTCTTATTGCTTGAACAGCTTTGCACTCATAAGAAGCTATCAATCTCTGCAAACTACGAACTGTTGGTATTACTTTTGACAGGGAAACTGATGTCTCAGATGACATTTCTGCCGTAACGACATCAAAAGGTCGAAGAAGATGGGTCATTTCGGTAATTCCACAATCGATATTATAAAAAATATCGATGCCAACATCGATGTTGGAAACCACATTGATGTTCGATGTTAACATCGAACATCGCCCAGCACTAGTTCGTAGGGTCTCATTAGCACTTCTGAATAAATATACACTTCATATTAGCTTACACCCCACCTCAACAAATGTACACTTCACTGTTCGATTGTCGGGTAGTGATGGGCAATGCCAAGTTTTTTTAGTAATCGATTACTCGCGATTACTTTTTTGATTATACTAGTAATCGGTTACTGGGATAACAAGCATAAAGGCGGATTCACAAGAAACAGGATAAGCAAATGAATGAATGTGGTAATTATAAGCTATCGTTGATTACAAATGAAAAAAAGTATCTGTTCTTACAAATCAATATTGGCATTTCGGAGGAGAATTATTTCAACATTTTTTGGTTTGAGACGATATCTTTTCTTTGAAATCAATTCTCCAGCTTTACTAAGTAGCCTTTCGGATCACATAAATGATTGCTCCTTTTCCTTCCACCACTTAAGCAAATTGGTGTTTCGTGGAAAAATGGAGCTGCTCATGTAACTTCTTATTTGGTTGTGTGCATCAGTGATGTGACTTCTTTTGTTACTCCTATCTTCAATTTGCTGGTCCAAATAGCCACAGAGCCAAAAGTTTTCAACGGGCTGTACTGGCATTAGTGGCATGGCTTGGCTATCGGATATTTCATGCTCTTGTTCAGACTCGAAGGCAGCATATCTCCTTGCAACGCTTTGAACCACTGCATCATGCTCATTTTTTGCAGCTGTCTTGCTGCGAAAACCAACCCTTTTGAATAGTGGATCAACAAAAGTGGATATTTCCATATACATTTGGGCTTCTAAATTCTTGAAGCGAGCTTGCAGTTTTCCAAGATGCATTCTCTCAACTTGTTTCCATGCTTTCCAGCACCAAGTGAAGCATAATGTTGCATAACAGCTTTCACCAAATTAAGCTAGACTAATTTTTTAGCTGACATTTCAGATTGCATTGCTGCAAAGGTTCGAGAACCCTTACAGTTCCTTCAATATTTCCACATCAGCATCGCAGATGCATAGATGATGGCGATAGTTGATTATCGATTACTTTTCTATAAAAGTATCGATTACTTGCTAGTATCTAAAGTATCGATTACTCCCATCACTATTGTCGGGTCTCATTACAAACTTCTCATATGTAGGGTAATCATTTGGACTCGAAGCTCGTCATTATCAAGATTGTTATTCTTCTCCATTGAGGTAAGTTTTTTGTTACTTCATTTGTTTTACTTCATTTTAAATACCGGATTTATTGCAGGGTGACTAGCGACCGAGAAAAGTCAAAGAATATTGGGAATAGCCCTTAACGCCGGGTCTTAAATAAACGCCGAGTCTCGATTAATCGCCGGGGGAAGGGAGGGGGGAAGACCATTAAGGCAAATAGACGCCTGGGCCTATATTCAAGATTTTACGGTATCAACAATGGTATCAACACGTAATTCACAAACACTCTGCACGGAACAACAATATACTGTATATCTCAACACCAACAATGCAAGGCAAAGTTTGTGCTATATAAATAAGGTTCAATTTGTAACAATGCATAGAATTCCTGTTATTCAGGCTTTTCTTAGAATTGAGAATTGTTAGTACTTAACAATTTATTGAAAATCTTTAAAAATGATCAGTAACTGGAGATAATGGAGAGTGAGCAGACTATTGAGAAAGAGTTGAATGACGACAGAGGAAGCAGTCCTTTAAATCCGTGCTGTATTGAGCAAATGGTAAGCATGTCAATAGAGGAATCGGCGACCGCTAGACTACACAAACTAATGAATGGCAAAGTTTTGCTTCAAGACATCGAGAGCAGAGCGGGAATTGCAACAACATCAAGTGTATATCTAAACTAAGATTATGTAACTAAGAAATTATTTAGGCTAGCTTTGGCATACTTGGAGAGGTCCATTCATTGTGAGCATTTAAAATATTAATTTTCGAATTATCGTTATGAATTTTTACTGTATTAATTCTAAGCGTTTTCATGTGTTTGTTTTTAAGATATTGCAACATTTAATAACAAAAAAAGAAAAAGAAAAGAGTCCGAGCCAGGGCGGGATTATCACCTAGCTTATTTGGTAGCACAGCAGATCCAAACATTTCATAAAAATGCATTTTGACTATATTCTGTGTGAATGTGAATATTTTGGAAACTGAGCTGATGATTAAGTTATACTATGATTGAACGTTCATTTCCAAGAATTATTAATAATGAGCATTAAATGATGGTGCAGTGACAGGACATAAATAAGGCAGCGTCTATTGAGGAGGCAAAAGTGTCACACGAATCTCCCTTGAGCTCACAGACGGACTGAGTCAAGATGACTGGCAAAAATTTGTGTCTGGAAAGAAGAGAGAAAGAACGAGTGCTGGACAGAGAAACTCTGCAGCTAAAACAGAAAAAGTTATACGGGCATTGGAAACATCTGAACAACGGGAATTTCGAATAGAGCAAGAGGGTATAAGAGCTTCTACGTCAAGGGAAGATAAACTTGGATCTAAAGTATCCAGTGATTGTCCCCGGTGGTGAAGATGGATATCGTTTTAATCTGAAGCAAGTCAACAGAAGTTAAATAAAGTCCCGGTATATCACTTAGAATTCCTATTTTTCGGATTTTTCATAAAATGGATAGTCCCTTCGCTCTGTGTTGTATTCATTGAGTTATTATTTAACCAATTTGGAGTTATAATTTAACTTCCTGAGATTATTCTGTTTATCTACTAGTGTAATTATCCCGGGCAATGCCGGGTCCTCTGCTAGTTTATAATAATACAAAATCATTTGAAGTAGAAACAAACTATTACATGGCAAGGTAGACTATTTCAAATAGACTAGTTATGCAAATAGAAACTCAAGACCTGATTGCTATATTACTAAGGCTCACTGAATTAGCTAAAACCGTGACCTTATCTTTTACAGTAATATTTGTAATATCATCGTAATCAACAGCTAAAATGTTTGAAAGTACCTTTCAAATGTAAGGGCATAACTTAAGATAAATAAAAGTTTTTAAGACTAATAAACCATTATAAGGGTTCCCTCCCAGGCAAATTTTAAATGGTCCGCAAATCTTGGTAACAACTAGGCTTTTAATAAAAAAAAAAAAGAAATGCCACTCACCAACTGCACCTTTTGGAAACCAACAATCACATGTTGAAATTATTAGTTACCTCCCTATGCACTTCACAAAGACATTTAAATGTTCATCATGTAAATCAAGAAATTACCAAAAATTACCATAATCACATTCAGTTGCATGAGGAAAAGCAAATAAAAGGCATGTGTCAGCATACAGAAGACAGAACAATTCAGGATGGCAAGCCACACTGTTCCTGAAATGGTCAACATGATCTGCTTTGGAGAGGCAAGACGAAACGTACAAGCTGCAGTTAGGTTGTATCAAGACCAGGACGGATACCCTAACGAACGCCATCCTTCTCGTCGTTCAATATGTCGCTTTGTTCAAACATACAGATATTCGTAAACTTAAAAGCTTTGAAGAATATTTAACGTTAAAGGTTTAATTTTAAAGGTTGTATTTTAATATTTTAATATTAAAAATTATTGTTTTTAATATTTAATATCAATATATCGAGAATACAGGCAGTGTGAACGTTCGTCAAGGTCGACGAGGGCACAAGGCAACGAGGAAACAACAACAGTAGTTTTGGCAGCAGTTTCTGCAAATACGCACATAAGCAGATGTTGGATGCCATCACAGAACTGTACTCAACATCCTACACGCACATCATTTCCATCCATACCACATTCATTACCGACAGTTATTGCCATCGGATTACATTGCTAGGTCCACCTTTTGCAACTGGTTTTATACCTTTCTGGATGATAATCCGAACTTTGCAGATGAGGTGTTGTGGTCAGAAAAGGCACAATTTTCCCAGGATGGAATTGTCAACATCCACAACATTCATCACTGGTTAGAAGAAACCCTCGATATCTGCGAGAAGCAACATATCAAGTGAACTGGAGAGCAAATGTATGATGTGGGCTGTTTAATGGTTCCATATAGGGCCATACCTTTTTGACGGAATACTGACAGCAGAACGATACAGGATTGAAATTCTTAACATTGTAGTTTCAGATTTCATTGATGATTTTCCATTAGCCTTCTATCAACGCATGTGGTTCCAGCATGATGGAGCTCCACCACATTACGGATTGGCTGTTCGTGAGCGTCTAAGTGAGATGTTCGGACAATGACGGATTGGCTGAAGAGGACCGGTCCATTAGCCAACCCGATCACCTGATATCACGTATAAATTGTGAATTGCAGTGGAAGCAAGAAATATGAAGAACACAGCGTTTAATTGGTAGGTGTCGGTTTGATTAAAGAAAATAATACACTCAAAAGCTAGAGTATATCGCTAGCTGTTCGGAAAGGACAGCACTCCTACAGAGTTACAGACACGACTCTGAGGAACAAAATTCCAACAACTATCAGAACAAAAGAACCATTTAATTGCATGCGTACTTAAAGCATTAACATCAACCGTCCTTGCCAGGTTACAAAAAGGCACCTCACACTGGAGTGAATGAGGTGGACTTGCTCTTAATAAGCATATTAAAAAGGAACTAAATTTCCTGGGATCCCCGAGTCAACGACTTGTGCAGGGACCCTTACAATTTTCCAAAAACAGTCCATATCAGCCAACAAATACTACAGGAAATCTTCTGATTTATCACCGAGATGATACGCACATCTGATAAGGGCTTCAGGTCACCGTCGATACATCATTAAACAAATACTCGGAAAACGGCGTTGCTTGAGCGTTTATTATTAATTAAAGGTGTGGTACTTATAACGATAAAGCAAATAAGGGAAGATATAATGAAACACCATCCACGTTACGCGCTCCCGCTCTCATTCAAGGAGCGGCAACCAAATTGTTTCCAAATATCACAATTAAGCAACAAGGGTAAAATTTAGACCCTTTGTAATTGTTTACACCTAAATCCTAGAATACCTTATATTTCCTTACAACGTTTATATAGGCGACACCCAAATCTTCAGTTATATAGGCGGATAGCCCCCATGGCATGACATGGACATACAAATATTCCTCTCGCGACAGAAACACCCCGTTCACTTGGCTAACGCTCATTCTAAGCTGCCTACTATGCACACTTATAACAGTAAGAGAGCTCAACAAGTATTGGTCCCATAAAGAGATACTAAGCGAGAGAACGCTATTAGAGGCCTGAATAACTACGTGCAGACCGCGCTGCATAAAAGAAAGACAATACTCACGATTTATGCTTGAGCTATTTTCCTGTTTGAGCTGGCCAGCTGTCGGCACGCAATTACGCCCAAGAGCTTGAGAAGAAGATATGATGCAATGGAATCAAGCCAAAAACTGTGGACACAACTATAGAAAGAAAAATAACTCCGAAAACACTATTCTACATAATAAATTTTAATGACTCAGATGTACATTAAAATTTATTATGTGGAATAGTGTTTTCGAGGTTATTTTTCTTTCTAAGATATGATGCGTTCGGTAGATGGCTGCTGCTCGGCAAATGGCCGCTGGATAGCTGTGGACACAACTATGGACGTTACCGAGTTTTCCCGGTCAATACCAGTCTGGACAATACCTTGCGAACCTTTACTGTCCTTCTTGTCGCCTGCTAAAACCTCAGCCCGACGCTCATGAGATTTAGACTCCTTTCCGTCACCTTTCATAGGCGTTTCAGGCTCCTTAGCACGCTTTCTCTTTTTCCCATACAAATTTGGCGCGCGTTTTTGGTCGTGGTGGCTTGAACACCTACGTCGGTCTCGCTCGAGCTTTCCATGGTCACTGGCCTCGAAAATATGTTCGAATCCCCCGACTTCACTTCCTTTTCACCTGACTTCCTGTCTAGTCTTCTCTTCCTCTTCCTTCCTGCTTTACATTTCTCCACAGTCTCAATAGATGGCGCCACAAGTAGATTCTCTATTTCATGCTCTCTTTCTACATCAGAATTGCTTGCAGCTAAATTATTGAGTGACATCCTCATCCCCACCAGTCGCGAACTTTCACCCTGTTTCTTAACCGGAGGATGACGCTTGGGAAAGTATCGCGATAATGCATTGGCTATAAAGTTGTTGGCGGCCTTGACGTAACACAAGGTTATATCCATAACATGTTGGAGGACCAATGCTTGCAATCGAGTTAGCCTCGGCTGAGACAAAAGCCTTGCTACCAACTGATTATCTGTATAAATCGTCGTCGGCACTTGCTGAATATACTGACGCCAACACCTTGCCACATGCGCTACCGCGAGCAACTCTTTAGCATACGCCATATTATTCACATCTTCGCGGCAGAACCTCCTCGATTCAAAAGCTATGGGAAAGAGCTTACGCCCATACTTTTGCTTAGCCACCGCCCCAAGTGCCTCACTCGAGGCATCACATAAAATGTGCACTTTCCTTTTGGGGTCGAAAATGCGCAAAATAGGAGCCCTCGTGAAGCACTTTTTAAGATAGCTGACGGCTATCTTCTGTGCATTGCCCCAGACAAATGGCTCATCCGTTTTCAATAGATAGAACAAGGTACCCGCGTACCTCTTTATAAAGGTATGATAAAATTAAGCCATTCCCAAAACTGAACGAAGTTGCTTTAAATTACAGGGCAGAGCCCAGTCTATAATGGCCTTTACTAATCTAAGTTCACACCCCCTGCCTCTACCTGACAGAGTAAACCCTAAATAATTTACACACGTGACCCCAAATTGGCACTTTTTCTTATTTAAAAAGAAAGGATGTTGTCTTAGATGGTCCATGACCCGACACGTACGCGCCTTCAGCTGGGCCAGGGACTTCCGAAAAACCAATATATCTGAAAATAAACAACGACCTCCTTGTTTAGGAGCCTCCATAAGGCCTCGTGAATGGCCTTCATAAACGTGGAGGCTGACCCTTAAAGGCCAAATGGCATTACCTTAAATTCAAAAGTGCCAATTGGGGACTTGAATGTTGTATATTTGGTATGGCTGGCCTTCACCCTAATTTGGTGATAAGCTTGGAGTATGACCAGCTTAGAAAAGAAACGCGCCCCTTTGACCTGATCAAAAAGGGTGTCTACGCGCGGAATTGCATAATTATTATTGTATGTCATTTTGTTAATGTTCCTGTAATCAACACACATACTCAGCCCCCATCTTTTTTGGCCACGAAAAATACTGGGGCTGCATATGAGGAAGTTGACGGAGAGATAAGTCCCTTATCTAGCAGCTCGCTGACCACCTTCTCCAATTCTTTGCCCTCATCTTGCGTGAATGGATATAGCGGTGCGCTGAAGGGGTTAAGGTTTGCTCATAGGTTAATCTGGTGCTGGGTTTGCCAAGCTGGAGGAAGGCCGGCAGGCAATTCATCTCGAAACAAGTCTGCATACTCTTCTACGAGGCCCTGAAATGGATTGCAAACGCTATAGTCATTAGTTTTATTTTTAACTTTTCCTCGTAGACCCATCGTTGCAGCCAAAGCTTCTTTCCCTTATGTCGTACAGCACGTTTCTTCTCGTCCCAGTCAAATTCCACTCTGTGGGTTTGTATCCACCCCATTCCTAATATAGCCTGATAATTGGCGACAGGCATAACATTGAAGTTTATCTTGTCAGTATAGGGCCCACTAGTGATAGAGACTTGAAGAACCATGTCTTTTATGGCTTCTACCTTGCCATTGGCAAAGGAGGCTGATTTCATTTGGTCCTTTATATTAGTTTTCTTTAAGTTTAACTGACTGACGAACGTTTCATCCATATAGTTTTCCAAAGCACCTGTGTCGACTAGAGCTTTGCATATTTGTCCTAGAATCTTGAGGGATATCAGGCAGAGCTCATTACGAACGTCCGGGTGTACAAAATTGATTTGGTGAGTGTTTTGAGGCCTAGGCTTTTGCTACAAAATTTAATCCCATGGCCATATTCCCCACATCAAAAGCATTCAATTGGTGGCTTTCTTTTTTGAAAGCGACCTTTCTTTGTCCCTTGAGTAGCCACGGCATCCACTTGCATGGGTTCAGCCTGAGCCTGTTCAGGAGCATCATGAGCACGATACCACCGCTCAAGAAAAGAGATGCCCTCCTCGAGGGTAAGCCCTTCCTTCATACGCAGCTGAGCGGCTAACTTCTCTGGCAACGCCTGTATCTGCAATTTTTCAGACTGCATAGAACCAACTAACCCATTGATCAAGTACCGGAAACGAGTTAAAAACTCGCCCACTTTGTGGAGGTTTTAGCTTTAATCTTTGCAGCTCCGCTCTACGAGTCATTTGAGTTTGCCAAAGTCTGAAAACACACATTGAAATTTTCTCTGTTTTGCTTAACATAAGCGGTTTTAGCCAAAATGTTATAAATATCCTGGTTCGCTGCCACGTTCTCTATAAACGCTGCCATAATTTTGTAAAATGATAACTGAAACAATGACCAGAAACAATACCTTAATTAGATAAATGGATATTCGCAATAACGAAACTGACAATCCTACCAACTGTGGGTCTGGTAAATCGAACAACTAAGACAGAAGGGAATGCCAAGTGAAAAAATTAAAAACGCCCATTCTCCTAATAAAAATACAAAAAAAAAACAAAAAACGCAAAGTCCTAAAAAGCACAGAACCTGAGCTAGCAGTCTACTTTAAAAACACCATAATAATTTCCTATTTTGCGACCACCGGTCTTTTAAGCTAACCCCAAAAAAAGAACTTTTTTTCTTTACCCCTGAAGCAACAAGCTTACCTGGGTGGGATGGGCGGGGAGAAAAAAAAACCAGAATAAATTCCAACAAACAGAACGGCAATGAATCCGTTACTAACGCAGAGAAATACTAGGGATACTGATCTGTCGCAACAGCTCTGACACCGGTCACTACGTTACTGCTTTGCTACCTTCGCAAGACAGTCCCACTAGAGGTCGCTACGTTACTGCTCTGCTACCATCGCAATAACCAAACCGACAATCCTACCAAATGTGTCGTATAAATTGTGAATTGCAGTGGAAGCACGAAATATGAAGGACACAGCGTTTAATTGGTAGGTGTCGGTTTAATTAAAGAACAATAATACACTCAAAAGCTA
>JAHWFO010110259.1:0-17254 GCA_023313115.1 Rhysida immarginata | reverse complement strand
CGTCCTTGCCGGGTTACAAAAAGGCACCTCACACTGGAGGTGAATGAGGTGGATTTGCTCTTAATAAGCATATTAAATAGGAACTAAATTTCCTGGGATCCCTGAGTCAACGACTTGTGCAGGGACCCTTACGATTTTCTAAAAACAGTCCATATCAGCCAACAGGCTGTCAAAAATACTATAGGAAATTTTCTGAGTTATCACCAAGATGATACGCACATCTGATAAGGGCTTCAGGTCACCGTTGATTCGTCATTAAACAAATAAATACTCGGAAAACGGCGATGCTTGAGCGTTTATTATTAATTAAAGGTGTGGTATCTATAACGATAAAGCAAATAAGGGAAGATATAATGAAACACCATCCACATTATGCGTTCCCGCACTCATTCAAGGAGCGTAAACCAAATTGTTTCAAAAATCACAATTAAGCAACAAGGGTAAAATTTAGAGCCTTTGTAATTGTTTACACCTAAATGCTAGAATACCTTACATTTCCTTACAGCTGGCCATTTATATAGGTGGCACCCAAATCTTCAGTTATATAGGCGGATAGCCTCCATGGCATGACATGGAGATACAAATATTCCTTTCGCGACAGAAACACCCCTTTCGCTTGGCTAATGCTCAATCTAAGCTGCCTACTACGCACACTTATAACAATAAGAGAGCTGAACAAGTATCAGTCCCTTAAAGAGATACTAAGCGAGAGAACGCTATTAGAGGCCTGAATAACTACGCGCTGACCGCGCTGCATAAAGGAAAGACAATGCTCACGATTTACGCTCGAGTTACTTTCCTGTTTGAGCTGGCTAGCTGTCGGCACGCAATTACGCCCAAGAGCTTGAGAAGAAGATACGATGCGCTCGGTAGACATCTGCTGTTTGGCAAACGGCGGCTGGATAGCTGTGGACACGACTATGGACGCTACTGACAGTGAGTTCTCCCAGCCATTACCAGTCTGGCCAATACATTCCAGCAATTAAACCAGTCTTCAAATTTCTTCAAGGCGTTCTGCAGATGAGTGATAACGTGAGATGGCTGGTGCGCCGAAGCCATGATGGCAGTATCATCAGCATAGAAATATAAATTATATTTTTCTGGTTTTGTGGCAAACCTTTACTGTCCTTCTTGTCGCCTGCTAAAACCTCAGCCCGACGTTCACGAGATTCAGACTCCTTACCGTCACCTTTCATAGGCGTTTCAGGCTCTTTAGCACACTTTCTCTTTTTCCCATACAAATTCGGCAGGCGCTTTTTGGTCGTGGTGGCTTGAACACCTATGTCCATCCCGCTCGAGCTTTCCACGGTCACTGGCCTCGAAAATACGTTCGAATCCTCTGCCTTCATTTTCTTTTCACCTGACTTCCTGTTTAGCCTTCTGTTCCTCTTCCTCCCTGCTTTACCTTTCTCCACAGTCTCAATAGATGGCGCCATAAGTAGATTCTGTATTTCATGCTCTCTTTCTATCTCAGAATCGCTTGCGGCTAAATTATTGCGTGAAACCTGATGTAACACCACTTGACTTTTTCTTGTGGGGCTTCGTGAAGGAAAAAGTTTATGCCGCACAGCCGACCTCACTGCAGGATCTGGTACAACGTGTTGAAGAAGCATGCCGAGGAGCGACATCAACCATACTCACCGATGTGATGACATCAGTTAGTTCCGTGCCCAATTGTGTTATTGTGTCAATGGTCGTCACATTGAGCACATTTATGATTAACTTTGGAGTAAAATTATTTATGCACTGTGGCAATTTGTAAATTATAAATAATTGTGATAGTTGGCGATCCCTTCATCGGATTTTGGAAATTTTTTTGTTCGAAATTCCATGCTGAACAAGTCTTCAATTGGAATTTTTCGTGTATCTGTTACGGTTTTTAGGATAGGTTTTGAATGGGTCCTAATTTTAATATTTGGGATGATGAACAGTGCACCATGGAATGATCAAACAGTGCAACTTTTTATTCATTGGAAACAGTGCAAATTTTTATTTTCAAAAATTTCGAATATAAAAGGGGGGCTCATTTTTGTATCCACCCCGTATATTATTGAACCTTGAATATTGTTGGTGAATTGTGCGTTGCTATCACCATTGTTGTTACAAACATGACCGGCCTATTGTTGCACAAACTTTGCCTTCCATTGTTGGTCATGAGATACGAGGCCTGTCTGAAAAGTATCCGGATTGAGGCTACAAAAATACGGTTCGATCTCGCATAAATGTTTAGTCACCTTCAAAATAAGCACCGTCTGCAGCAACGCATTTTGCCTAGCGTTGCTGCCATTGGTTGAAACAAATACGGAATGCCTCTTTTCGGATGGCCAAGAGCTCCGCCGTCGCATATTGTATTGTCATTCGTCCTTTGAACGCTTTCTTGATTTTTGGAAATGCTTGTTTTAGCAATTCAGAACACTCCATTGCGGTTTTATCGATTTTAAAACAAATTTGATGCAATTTCGTTGCTCAATGTTTTCTGTCACTTTCATAACGCGATGAGAAAAGAAAAACGCTCTGATTTTAGCGTGTTACAACAATTGCACGCGGTACTCTTAACAGCTGCAAATTTCATTACGTCATCAGCAGAAATGTCGTCACACAATCCGGATAGGAAAAAGGTGCAGCGAGTTCTACTTTTTTGTAGCCTCAATCCGGATACTTTTCGTACAGGCCTCGTATACAAGGGTCGCTCAAGGTTGACTTAGACTTTCATGCATATATAATCGAGCAATAATCCTAGCATATTAATTTTTTCAGGGAACGCTACGTAATCCTTCTTTAGTATCCCGCGATCGGCATGACTTATTTGACGCATGCACAGCAGCTGCAGCAAACCTTATAATAAGCAGTGTCTCTGTAGTTGTGGGACAGAGGTTTATCTGTCTGAAATTTCAGATGCTTTTAAAGCGTCCGAAACAAATGACATTCAGTGTAATCTAAGTCTGGACTGTAAGGAGTATGGGACAACACTTCCCAGCCCATTTTGGCAAGGGTTGCTGCTGTCAAATTCGTCATGTGTGCCGAGAATTGCCGGATAACATCACAGTTCTTTTCTCGTGAAAGGCGTTGCGTACGGCCCTCTGAAGCAATCTGCAGTAACACTAGGTGTTAATTGTGATACCTTTATCAAGGATGGTTTGCTCAACGCGTGTGATGTTCAGTGATGTGATGTGGCTGCAGTTGGACTAACGTGTCCATGCTTTGCATATTTCACTATTTTTCGTCCTTCGCCAAACTGATTATAGCAGTCGTCCATTCTTGCACGTGATATCGTTTCTTCCCCATACTGAGATCAAAATCTCAGCAGGTTTAATCTTCTCCTTCAAAAAAGTATGATTATACACCGCTGTCTCACAGCTACAGAGACACTGCTTACTACAGTGTTTGCTGCAGCTGCTGCGCATGCGTCAAAGACGTCATACCGATCGCGGATACTCAAAAAGGATATGTAACGTTTCCTGAAAAATGTAAGATGCTAGATTATTTCTCGATTTTGTATGCGCGAAAGTCTAGGTCAATCGTGAACGACCCTTGGTTATTGATGGTCCGCGCATATTGTTGACAAGATACCTCTATTAGTATGCCTTGCCATCATTTTGAATATCGATTATTATCGATAATTATTATAATGATAGACAGTAAATTTTCCTTTTGCTTTGATATACAGTAATTATTATAATTTGATAATTTGATAATTATTATAATGATAGACAGTAAATGAAGATCAAGTGTGCAAAACTTCATCAAGATTTGTATTAAAAAACGCACAAACAAACCCACAAACATTCTGTTATTACAAAGACAAAATTAATGTGACCATAATTCATGTTTGGTCTTTGCTCTTTAAGGAAACTGTGAGGTAATCAGACCTATGGCGAAGAAATCAGACCTATGGCGATAATCTTGAAATCAAAGCCAAGTAGAAGAAGAAACAAACGGCTGAAATCTTAACAAAGACGAAGGAGAGAGCTGTTGTGAAGGAAAAAGACGCTTCCACCAACAAAGAAATATGAAAAGAAAAAAACAGAAGAGAGTGCGCAAAACGAGTTCGTCATCATCATCAATCTTTACTGTTGCTTGAGAGGGCAGTGAAATGACTTCTTTGCTGTTGTAGGCAGCAGGAATTTATTGACAAGAAAGATCCAAAATGCGATTGATCCAACGCTTAAGACGCAAGAAATAGCCCCCCTGAAAATTGCAGCAAGGACAGCTTGTATTGTAAAACTGTTAACGGAAAATATTTTATTCTTCACTGTCGTTTCATGATGTATTATTTATTATAATGTATATTAAATATTAGTTGCATTCACTTCGCTTTATCTTTAAAATGTAAATTTCATACATTTGGAGAAAGATGCCACTTTAGCAGCATTTAGTACATGGTCATTTTTGTTCGTATCAGATTTAATAAAATGCGTTAATATTTTTTCAGTTAGCTTAAATGTTCAATAGAATAAACAATATCGGGATGTATTTAAAAGCTTCTCTTTGATTTCTCATTTTCACGTAAAAAAATGATGATCCTTAAGTTCCTCGACTTACCTTAATTTCTTATATTCACTATTTGAGTCCAAGCGTCCATTATTGATAAATGCTTGTTAGTAACAAAAACATGGAAATTCTACACAGGTGTACAGAAATTAATGGATTTTCATTAATGATCTTTTCTGGTTGTCTGATCGGAACCAAATTTGGTAGGGGGTGCAGAAGGACTTTCCAATACCACCCCAATACCAAAAATTAAACTGGCAAAATCTTTTCTGTCGGAATAATTAAAAAATTACAAACGCTTGTGTAGTAGTTCGGGTCACTGTAATTGCGTGACCCTGTGTCACCAATCGAATGTCAATTATTAGCCACGGCATGGTATCCATTTGGACCTGAAAAAAAAGGCAGAATGATAGGACATCTTAGGGGCAGGTCATTAACAAATGGAAGTGTCCTGCGCGCTGAATGGGTCACGCAGCGCCATCTCTCGCCTGTGGATACATTTCCAACAAGAAGGAAATCTGCCCGACGCTATAGCAGAAAACATCCATGCATCATCACGCCACGTCGAGACCGCTACCTGGTGCTAATGGCCGGACGGAAACGATGAAGTACGGTAAGCAACTTTGCCAGGGAGCTGGCAATAGCAACAGAGTCCACTGTACCAAAAACATCAAACGGTGTGCAGGCGACTCCATGAAGTTGTCTTTATCCCGGGAGATTCGTGAAATGCATCCCCTTGAACCAAGCCCACCGGAGTGAACACTTGTTATGGTGCACCGAACATGCATCTTCCACAGAGGCACAATGGAGCCACGTCATTTGTTCCGACGAGTCCCGGTACTGTCTGTTGTGTGATTCATGACAGATCCACATCCGGAGGTGTCTGGAAGCAGGGTCATTCCTGACAACAATGTCGATCAAGATCGGCACGGTGGTGGCAGTGTGATTTTCTGGATAGGCACCACTCCACATCTTCGACAGGTGTACTGCCCAGGTGATATGGGACAATATCTTTTACAATATTTGCGGTATTTGAAGGGTGCTGCTGGTATGTGGAAGACAACACCTGTCCGCATAGGGCTCGTTTGATGGACTAGTACTTGCAATATGAAGACATCTTTCGTTTGGAGTGGCCTGTACGTGCCCCAGATCTTAGACCAATGGAACATACATGGGGCGCTCTGAGGAGACGTGTTGCTGGATGCATTCTATCGCCATGAGCGCTACACGAGCTGAGAAGAGTGGGATGCAAATCCTCCAAGGCTTGCTTTATACTCTGATACATAGTATTCCAGCACGTTGCCCAGCTTGCATGCTTTACGGAAGGAATCATACGGCCTACTCAACCTCTTTATGCCATCCATATACAACTATATGCTCCAGGTCGTCTACACCTCATCTAGGTGAGGTTTAGGAAATTTTCATTTCTTCTGTCAGCCCTGACCAAGTCCCGATAGAGCAACCAGAACAGTTCATTCTTGAAAATCCCTTAATTTATCGATACCAATGTAAGACTATGACGTCAGACGTAATGATCCCGAGGCTAACGAGAAATACAGGCTCCGGCACTGAAAAGTCACCTGACCAAGCAACAATCCAACCTTCATTGTTTACAACAAACGAAAAAATACTGATTGTTAACATCCAAGATGGAGACAATGAAGGTTGGATTGTTGCTAGCACCCCGATGGTCAGGTGACTTTTCCGCTTCCAGGCCTTGTTATCTCGTAGGCCTCGTAATAATCCTTACTAATATTATAAAAGTGAAAGTGTGTTTGTTTGTTTGTCCTTCTTTCATGTTGGAGAGACGGGTTAATGCGGTTTTCTGTATGGTGATAGTCTGAGGGCTCGGCAGTGACATAGGCTACTTTTTACCGCGAGAAAATATCTCATTCCCACAGAAAAATACCGCGCTTCCCTTTTGAAATTCCCTGTTTTGGCCTTTGTAACAGATGGCGCGTACGAGCGAAGCTGCGGGTAACAACTAGTTAAACTATAAATTAAGCATATGACATTGTTATCAATTCTGTTAATTATGGCCAAGCAAGCTAACAGTATTTCAGGATGAGAAACGATAAGGACTTTCTCTCATTTACTGTATTTTCAATAAAATATGAACTTTCTTTTAAAACAGAATCTCGGCATCCAAGATAACGACAGTTTGGCTGCGAGAATCGCAGTTGAAGTTGGGGCTGATGCCTTGATCCTGATGACTGACGTTGGCGGGATATACACGGCACCCCCGCAGACAGAGGGAGCCCGTCTCCTCTACACCTACTGTCCCTGGGGGAATGAAAAGATCCATTTCGGGACGAAATCCCAAGTAGGTACAGGAGGCATGGAATCCAAGGTAAGTAATATTTTTCTAATGCTCAGAGTGTTTGATTAAGTTCCTTAAATGATCGCCTATATCGGCGCTTTTATTTCTAGCATTTAGCGGGTTAAAAGTTAAACCTCCTCGAAGCAATCAAATGATATTAAAAAATTAGAGCAAATAAAAGTAAACTATTAATATTCCAAATGAACCAAAATGAGCTAATGAAATTGGCCATTTAAACCACCAAATACGAAGGGGAGTCGAGCAATAGTTAGAAAACTGAGATTTATTAGAAAATGGAACAACCTTAACAAAAGTTCTAGCTTCATCTCCACTCTCCTCATTGCATTTTGCGCCATTTGCCTGAAAATGTTTGGATTCTAGTATAATAAAAAGTACGGGGTTGTGCTCGCAACCACTCGTAGAACACGCAGTCGCTTTCTTATGAAGAGATCTCCAGTTATCGCGATCTTCTGCCTTCAGGTAGTATGCAGAATTCTCCACGTAGTCTAGTCACCTGGTTCTAGGCCGACCCCTTGGCTTGGAGAAACCAACTGGTTAGGGGTATAGCCAGTTGCGGCCTCCGTATCACGTGGCCATATTAATATGTTTGAGACCTCTCAATCGAAGAGTAGCGGCTCAACACTTAAAAACTCTTATTGCCGCAGTCGCACTCTTTCGGTCATTACCCAAGACTCATGACCATAGGTGAGAATAAGGACATAGATTAGAAATTTGGATTTATTTCCTTGCTGACGTTACATGAACACAGCAAGTTTGCTGCACTGATTCGAGCTTCCAATTCTCGGTCCTGCCACCCATTACTCGTAAATGCAGTCCCGAGATCCATGAACTTTTCCACCTGTCTCACTGAAGCTCCCTTAATACAGAGAACGCACGGAACAGGCTGCCTTGTCTTAGCCACACTGATTTTCATTCCAGCCTCTTGCAAACTATAATGCATGTTGAAGGACAATGCAAGAAGACCCAAGCACACGAGGTCGTCAGCAAAGAACAACCTCTCCACCAAGTAGTCATCCACACTAACACATACATCGTCCTGTCTATCCAGTCCATAAAGATAATGAACCAAGAGGGGCGACATTACGCACTCTTGGCAGAGTCCAACACGCATTATAACACTCTTGATTTAATGCCATTTATCTGGACACACATCTCGATGCTTTCATACAAGACATAATAGCAACCAGTCCATACTCCCCGTAAACTTGGAACACCCTGCAGAGTCTCCCGAGGAACTCTGTCATATGCTCTGCTCTTTCAAGGTCCACAAAGCAAGCGTAGACATATTTTGTATACTCCCGGGATTTCTCGAAGATTTGCCTTAAAGCGAAGAAGTGATCCATTATCCAGTTTGGAGTCGACTATTTCCCGATTTCTCCTCTCCAGACACTTGGCATAAACTTTCCCATGAATAGTAATAATTGAATGATCTTAAGAGGGTTTCTTACACGCCAAACCTCAGATGTTTAAATTATCGTTGAAAATAGAAAAGGAAGGTTCCTGGTTCGAATCCAGGCTGTGGAATTTTCTTTTCTATTTTCAACAGTAATTTCTTATGAATGCTGAGCAAAGAGATGCCTCGATAGTTGTTGCGAGCCCTTCGTTCTCCCCTTTTTAAAGATAGGGATCATAATACCTGTCTACCAATGTTTAGGGCTCTGGTCGGATATTAAGCAATTTGACACATACGATACCATCCTGAATCAAGGCCTTTAACATATTAGACCGGATTTTATTATCTCCTGCAGCTTATCAGTCTTCAGAGATGTAACTACCCATCTAACTTATACTATGGTGATACTTTGAGCTTATATCATGGCTATTCTCCGTTCCAAGATGCTGCATCTTATGTGCTCCAGCTTTTGCTCTTACCGAATTAAAAAGAGATTAAAAGTAGTGCTTCCATATGTGCAATACACTCTCCTCCCTTTTCAGAAATCTCCCATCTGAACTCTTGATAGTTTATAGTGAAGGAGACTTCTTTCCATGGAAGCGGCGCAGAATAGTAAGTCAGAATGTCTTGTTTGCCGAACCGTAGTCTGCTTCCAATTTTTCCCCCAACTTCACCCAGGCCTTGGCTTTAGTTGCTGTTTTTCGCAAAGGTGACCTATTTCCAAACTATAGCAGATAAGCTTCCTTCTTTGCCTTGACAGTTTCTTGGACTTCACACTTCCAGCATGTAGTCATTTTCCCACTGCCCTGCGTCACACACAACGGCTTAGGACCACAGCACAATGCAACGAAAGCAATCACAGCAATCTTAAACAATGCTGCTTCGTTTCAACATGCCACGATCACTTGGTAGTCCTTTATTCTTTGAAGATGTTATCTCCAAAGGTCTTCCTCACAGTTATACCCTCCAAAGCCTCCCATTTTAATAAAAAATTTTATGCGCCAAGTCCGTTGACCTATACTTCGATTGGTTGGCAAGATATCAGAGAACAGCAAAGTGCAGACAACAAGATGGTGATCGGTTGATAGCTCTCGTCCTCTCCTCACACGAGTCTCCAACACTGATTGGACACAATTACAAAATCAGGCAGTGACTGTATCAGGTTTACCTTATGAACATCCCTGTGCTGGTAGGTGTTCATGATGGAAAATCCTTTGTTATAATATAGATCCAACAAATACCTCCCTTTGGCATTTAAATCATGGTCACCAGTCCTTCTAATCACGCATTCCACGTTTGATTATCATCCCCTCCCTACCAGTGCACTGAAGTCGCCCACTTGGATGACAGATTCTGCACTCCGTCTCTGGTGAGAGTACCTATCAGCTTCAAAAAGATCGGTTACTCTATGGGCGACTTCAATGCAACGAACTGAGAGAGAGCCTGTTTCCCTATCTGAAGCCTCAGGAGATGCAGTCTTCCACCCAAAGGGGTCTAGTCGATAACGCAATCTGCCGGCCTGGGGGGCTTGAGAGTTTCCCCACTCCCGCCTGGGCCGTCATGCTAAGGTCGAAACCCGAATAAAAAAACTTCCACCCTCCATTTAGGTCCACAGTTTCAGAACCCTGACGTTTTGTGGAGGTAATATCTCAATATCCATCGATATCGTTTATCTTCCTGCACTAACTCAGATTTCTTCCCTGTCATGAAGACACCCGAGCCCATTGTCGCTTTCCCCGTTTTGCCTCCAGGGTAATGGCATGCGCTGCCTCCGACCGTTCCCCAAGCGCATAGCGAGTGCAGGTGTGGCTTTGCGGAGGCATTGCCCGAGATAACAGCCAGGAGACTGTCAACTATTTTTGAACGGGAGTCTCTGCCTAACTCCCGAAGGTAAGGGACTTAAACCCGCGCATTAACCGAAGCAGTATGAACCTTCTCATTTGTCGACGTTATGAGACATTTGTTTGGATGCGCTTTGTCTCACTTCTCAATCATGGCATTTTCTGGCAATGGAGACCGTAAAGTAGTATTGCTATACCCAGCATCTTAAATCCTGAACTAAAAAAAAAGATGTAAATCACACTGAGGTAGGAATTACGAGGGTTGGAAATAGAGAGGACAAAAGATTTATATGCTATTTAGGTACGTAAAGGAATGAGATTCAGTATCCTAATTCCTCTAGGCAAGATCTACATAACTATGAAGTTTAGGCACAATTGTTCCAGTGAGGTCGGAGTTGTTATGCCATATGTCTTCGATCGGAAATGATAAGAAAAGAAAGAAAATACGAGCTTTTTTACATTTTCTACAATGTTCGAGAAAATCAATTTTTTGATTTAAAAACTTGGGGGGAGGTAAAAAGTGCAGATAAAGAGGTAAAAATAGATGACCGCAGGGTCTGTTACTTGTCTTGCCATATTCGGGGGAGAGGGGGTAATTTCTTGTTAATAAATGTATAAATATATTTCTGCTTCACAGCTAAAGCTCCTCCTTGGAATGTTTACAAGATTTTATTAATTGTTTCATTTTAAACGCATTTTCTAAACTTAACTTGACTCCCGTTCGTATATCATTAAACTATTGACCCTTTCGAGGAAAGCTCTATGCAGGTGGCGGCAGCGACATCCATTGGCCTCTGGAGCCCACCCGCACTTCCGGCGTCGCCTTTTTTCCATGCTAAACAATACTGTGTAGTGAAGTGTTGTGTTGTACCAAATAGATTTAATACATTTATAAGTGAATTTAATACAATTTTACCCCCTCAGTACAGAAATACGGAAGAATAAATATTTTTAGTATTACTGTATTTATTTTAGTTTAATTACACAGCGGTTAAGTGTTACTCTTGTTATGTTTGTGTTATTTGTTTATGTTACGGGCTTGTTTTCTGTAATTTAATTAGAATAATAAAAATTTTACGGAAAATTTACTAAAACAAGGTTACAATAAAAATGTATTTAATAATTAAACTCCGTTTATATGGAACTAAAACACGCATTATATTTATTTAAAATCGGTAAAAGTTCCGTGTAGCGTCCCCTTATTTTCTAGGCTGACATCAATCAACTCCGTCGCGTTTATGCTTTGAATTTATTATTGTAACATACCTAATTAATATGTAAATGATTTATCATATTATCGAAATTATATTTTAAGAAATTTATGCAGGAAGGAATCACGAAAGTTCCGTGACGATGAACTTCAGCTAACGGGCGGTCATTCATGTCGGCCTGGCCGCTCATCATTCAACAAATGAAGAACTGTAAATAAACAATTATAATTATATACCCTTCATTAGATGATTATAATTACCTTGTAAGTGGGAAAGTAAAAGAAATCCTCGTGTATCGTGTCAAGGAGCTACAGGTGAGTGAACGATTTAAGCCTATTGAATTATCATGCTAACTTTAGTACAGTTTTTACAAATTGGGTTCGTAAATTTCATACATTTCTAAATAGTTTTAATACAATTTTAAATGAATTTAATAGGATTAAATGAATTACATTTTAAGAAATTTATCCGAGAAAAAATCTCGAAAGGTCCATGACGATGAACCAAAAGGTCCGTGACGATGAACCTCAGCTAACAGACGGTCATTCATGTCGGCCTGGCCGCCCATCATTCAACGTACACCGTCACGGAACTTTCGTTATTTATTTTCTCGCATAAATTTCTTAAAATACAATTCATTTTATCCTGTTGAATTCATTTAAAATTGTATTAAATGTATTTAGAAATGTATGAAATTCATGAACCCAATTTGTAAAAACTGTATCAAAGTTAGCACGATAAATCAATAGGCTTAAATCTTTCACTCACCTGTAGCTCCTTGACACGATACACGAGGATTTCTTTTACTTTCCCACTTACAATACAATTATAATCATCTAATGAAGAGTAATACTTCATTTGTTCCTTGGCGTAGAAACATATTCGTTTCACAAAGAAATAGTACAGATCGAGTGATATTATTGTAGGCCACGAACTCACGTCGTTCTTGAAAAGCGTTTCTAAAATCATTCATGGGATCTGGCAAATCGTGCCCTTCAAACATTAATTTCTGCATATATCGGTCGCTGGCTACGCCGTTCAAACTATTAAAAATATGTGCTTGACATAATTTAAACAGAAAAATCGCCGAATAATTGTATAAACACTTGTAATTTAAACTACACTGTAGTTACCCTACGCTAAATCCTTTGATGCTCTCTGAAACGGAAGTTAGTAAGGGCTTTCGTAGGATCGGTCACGTGATTTCCTATGACGCGTTGTTTTGTTATCGAAACAGTCAATACCAGTGTTAACGAGTACATCAACCTCATCACCTCCATTATTAAACACATACATAATTAGGGATATAAGACTATTAGGTTAGTAAGTTCTAAGACTGGGAGGTTTACCGAGCCCATATCTTGTATCAGGATCTGATTATACACGGCGATATTCGAAATAATGTCCTTGGCTCGGTACAGTGCTGCCAGAACCAATACAATCGCTGGAAGGAGTCCTGAAAATCATAGACGATCTCAGCCGGAGTCGACTGGAAACAAGCCTTTTCTGGTCAGTTTAAACGATACAGCTGTTTACCACTGTACGAGGTATAAATATGAAAATTGAGTGATGCCCGATTTGCATGATCACAAATCTCGGTATAAATATCCTGAAGAAACTTTTTTACTGTCAGTTAAGCCTTATGGTCCTCTGGATCGGGTAGGCAGGAGCTTATTCCCAACCAAATATTGTCAGTTAAGCGTGAAACCATAACAAAAGTGGGAAAAACTAGTGATCTGACTGAAATTCAGCGTGGCATGGCGCTAGATACAAATGGGAAGGAATGAGCATTTCAGAAACAGCGACTCTTCTGAACTTTTCACGTACCACAATTTCAAAGGTTTATCGAGAGTGGGTCAAGGAACCAAAAACAAGTAACCATTGTGACTCCTGTGAACGGAAAGCTCTTGTTGATGAAAGAGGCCAGAGGAGAATGTCAGGACATTTGTTTAATTTGTGCGCTAAAACAGAAAGGCAACAATCAGAAATTACTGCTCATTACAACTCAGGTAGCCAGAAAACAATCTCAGAATTGACAACTAGTCGCACCTTGGCTCGAATGAGTTAACCAAAGCGGAAGACCATCTCGGGTACCAGTGCTGTCAAAGAAGAGCAATAAAGCGCGCCTCCTGTGGGCACAGCAGCACAAAGATTGGATCATTGAGGATTGGAAAAAGGTTGCCTGATCAGACGAATCTAGGAAACTGCTGCATCTTGTTGATGGAAGGCTTAGAATATGGCGAAAACAACACGAAGCCAAGGACCCCTCATGTCTTGTGCGGACTTTGCAAGGTAGTGAGGAGGAGTGTGGTGCGGGTAATGTTTCCTTTGCATGAATTGAGTCCTCTAATATCTGTCGACGGTCGTTTGAACGCCAAATCATACACAAGCATTGTTGCAGATGGCTCCTTCCAACAGGATAATGCGCCAGCATATAGGGCCAGAATCATTATGGATTGGTTGCAGGAACATGACTGAGTTCTCCTTGATTCAGTGGCCGTCTCAGTTCCCAGATCTCAATTCCATTGAACATCTTTGGGATGACCTGGAAAGGACCGTTCGCTCCTTGCCTACACCTCCATCGAATCTGAACGGGAATTGCTTGAAGTTTTCGTGTCTGCATGGGCCAACATTCCTTTATAACGTGTTCAGCATTTCGTTGAATACATGCCCAAACGAATGCAGGCGGTTTTGAGGGCTAATGAAAGTTGAACACGCTATTATACAGGAGTACATCATAAAGTGGCAGCTCTGTGTGGAATAGTATGAAAAAAGATTCAGATTTTTTTTTCTAAACCTCTTCTCTTGTCCTTGGTTACAAACTTGTGCAGTGCCCTTTTATTAATGTTTACTGGTGCTCTGAAATTCTTCACGGATTTTAGCATGTTTGTACACAAAACTCACTTTAATGCCCTTCTAACACTGTAATTTTCGGAGGCCGGCCTGATTGTTTTCTTGCACCTGTAATTCCTGACCGTTGCCATTTGCATATCACATCACCAACTGTTGATTTTGGACGGCCTAACTGAGTAACGGTGGCACATAAAATATACGGGCTGTGTGACAGCCCACCATGACACCTCTCCAAGTCATTCAATTCCCGTCGTGTTGTCATGCTTCCTCTATCATCCGATGCGTTTTATTTATTCAAAATAGGATCGTCCTTTTTTGCTTTCAGAAACTCGCTCATTCTAACTGATGACAGGGATATCCGGACATTTATTGGTAGATCGTCACACCACCATACATGATAACCTGTAAGGCATGATTTTGGTCATTATGTGTAAAAATAAAGAACATCAGCGGTTGCTTTTCTCTTTTTTATGACACTTTTTTGGGGACTCAAACCATTTTTAAATCATTTCTGTGTACCTAATGTCACGTGGATTTCGTCAACGAAAGCGGCTCTCAAGAAAAGAGAAGGTGGATGACGTACAGAGGCGAGCTGACGTTGACGATGTCATCCCGAAGGGATCACGTGGGTCACAGAGATTGGGAGAGGAGAAAAGTAGGGATGTGCTAGGGAAGGAATCGGGTAAGATCGATTCTTGATCCCTGAGAATCGAGTAACCCGATTCTGGAACCGGTTCCCTTCTTACCCGTGGCACCATCTGTTATCAATTCATTGAAGTATTTGTTCCTATATAAGAACTTATCATTTTTATGCAATTCTTATGAATATTCAATTAAATATATTAGTAAGCGTCCATGTTTTTATGGAAAATGTTAATTATTTCGGCACATCGAAATAACAAAACTTTATATGGCATAATTGATTACGCGGGGTTACAGACAGAAGGAAATACGTTCGAAATTAGCTATGCAAAAAATGACGAATCTAGTAAAATATAAAAGGATTCTTGAAATATACTCTGAAATGGATAGTTCTTTCAGTTTCGACATTTAAAAATGTTTCTCAGAATTTTTTCGGTTTATTTCAAATAACGTTTGTAGGCCTAGTACTTTTTAGCTTGTTCTTAAATAAACAAGTACATTTACATTTTAATGATTGAGGGCGTGGCAAGTTTGTGAAAATTTAATCTTTCTATTTTAAACGAACGCTAGAATCGCTATTTACACTCCAAACTTTCTAAGAACATTTACATTTACACCATGAATAGTTATAGATAACGTCGCCGCGTGGATGAGTATGACGTTCGTGGAAGCGGTTCCTCGCATGCGATTCGACTCCAGTGCCGGGATTTGAAGGAATCGACTCTCCCGGTTCCAGGAGTCATTCGCGCACAACCCTAGAGAAAAGAAACATGGAGGCGACGAGGTAGGAAGCAAGACTCAAGTCGTCTGAGGAGAAAACGCGGCAAAAGCCCAAATATGGTCTCCGACGACACGAGCAGCGATATGAAAGCTATTCTACGGACTCTATGTCCCAAGCGACGACAGCGAACTCATTGCTAAGCGACGGGGAGTTCCACGACGAATTCGTGAAGGCGGTCGGCGAGCGACGCGACCGAGACGAACGTCAGCGAGCGTACGGCGGACAACGTGGCTTCGAGCAGGTACAGAACCCGGCCGAGCTACAAGGTAGACTTGAAAAAGCCGTGGAGCGAGTGATATCGTATTTAAGTTCCCCCACGCTAACTGCGGAGAATTTGCCGTGCTCCGACGAGCTACCATCCACCTCGAAAGAGCCAGCGGCGGAGAATGGACGGGGCCAGCCAGGAGAAAACGAAGGAATGCGTTTCCAACGACGTTTTATTGCTTACGGTAGGCCCGTTATTTTAATTGACTGTTTTTCATGGTTAAGAGTAAACGGCGTGAGAAATTTGGCCGTACTGCGTATTCACATTCAGTCTTCGTTATTTGAATTGTTCCGTGTAACCATCTTTCCCGATGCTGACGAGCTGTCGAAAAATGACGAATTCTTTCCCTTCTCTATTCGCAATTACTGTTTAAGAGGAACAGGCGGATTCGTGTTCGTCCTCTTTTCCGTAGCAATCGCATAATGACGCATCTTAATCTTCTCGATGAACTTTAATACTTACCCTGTCAATTACGGAGGCGATGAGGATTTTCTTTTCATGTGCATAATACCCGAATTAGACGATTGAGTACTGCCGATGTGTAAGCGGTGCATTATTTGACTATTTGGAATTTCTGGCATGTCGTGACGCTATCTAACGCATTGACTTTATTGTGAACGTTTTAGCGGGATAAAATTTCGGCGTTGACATAATCTACCGTCGAGCTTCAACCCGTGCTTGTGCTCCAGGGCATTTGCGGCAATATTAGGAATGCTTGAGCATCACGTGTTAATGTTATAAGTTATCGTCGATTTGGTGCTCTCTGTAAAATTCAAGATATTTTTGAGATTGTGTTTTCGTGCTTACACAGGCGAAAGGTGTATTCGCTTACAAATTATATTATTTTTCTATTAGTGGCTTTATGGTTAATTCATCAGTGCGTGAACGTGGTGATTTTTGGGGTGCTACAGCTTGTTATAGCCAAAAGTGTGTGTTTTCGCCAATTGTAGTGATTTTTAAATCCAGTGGTCATAAAAATTCTAATGTGGCATAAGTGCGTTCAAATCTAGCATCGTTAGCTGGTGCCAATTCGAAGTGTAATTGTGCATCGTTGTCTTATCATAGCCAACATATCTAGTGCAGTAAATTGTGTTATTAAGTACCTGCCACGTTTAAGTGAATTGAAGAATTTATGTATAAAATTCTGTGTGTGAGTGCTACTCCAAATTTCGATATTTTCTTCAAAGAAAAAGTTGCGACCGATGCCAACGGCATTACAAGTATAAGTGTCAAGTTTTTACGCTTCATCTCTTGGTTCTTCAGTTTGTGCGTCACGAGATTCAACAAGTAGTCTCTCGTCGTTACGATCTGCACGTCAGAGCTTTGCAGGGAAAACAACATACTCCACAGCGAGCGACATCGAGTCGAATTCTTCAGCATACAAGCACTACGGGCTACGTTTGTCGCATCGACACGTATTCAACGCTTCACGTCAA
>JAHWFO010110253.1:0-12936 GCA_023313115.1 Rhysida immarginata | reverse complement strand
GTAATTATCCCGGGCAACGCCGGGTACCTTTGCTAGTAATAATAATAATAATAATAATAATAATAATAATAATAATAATAATAATAATTTTCTTTATAATAATTGTAACAACAACAGGCAATAACCTACCAGAAATCCGGAGGGGAAGGACTCATGTTGCCCCGCTACAGGCGAATGCCCAACACGGGATTAATAAAAAACAAAAAGACAGACTAGAAAATAAAAATTAAATAATAAATACAAACACATATTAAGTTGTAAGGTTAAAATCCGACCGATCAAATATGTAATTTATTGTCTGATAATAAGATTCGACTTGATTTAGTAAGATTCAAAGTTTATAGGATTGAATTAACCTATAGATAATCAATATTATTAATCCATAAAAGTCAAACGCCATCAAAACTTAATACAACAAAGATAATATTAATAATAATAATAATTTAAAAAATTGATTAAAACAAAGCCCAACAAGCAAATATTCAGCAACAAGGTTAAAATTAAGCAACTAGCTAATTTTAAAAAGTGAATGACAGCAATCATTAAAAATATCTTTTTTGAAAAATAATAATAATAATTTTTATTAATGACTAGCTGATATACCCGGCGTTGCTCGGGCTCTTTTTTGATGAAAGTTTGCAATATCTGAATGGGAATATACAGTAAAAATTAACACATTAAAACAGTAAAAATTCATATAGAGAAACCGAAAAAAAATTTTTTTAATGTTCCTAATGGATGGCCCTGTTACAGTTCTCCCCGGTTCGTGTTGGAATGATGTGTATTGCTGAGCGAGTTTACCCATAGTGCAGGAGAAACAATGTATGGAATAATGTGTATGGCTACGAAATTGGGAGGAAATAGAATGAAAATGAAACAATAGTTTGATCTGATCTTTTTTCAGCCCTGGCTATGGCTGTAGTTCTTCTATTTTGTGTGACCTGATTTTTAAAAATTCATTTGTTTATCTAAATATTCCACAATTCTCTTCTTGGGTGGCGATGGATGTACATGATCTGTGTATTCTGCAATTCCAACAATTGATAAACTGTTAGGAAATAAAGAAATTAAACTGGAGCAAACTTCAAGCATGAGGTAAATGATATTAATTAAAAAAATGGATAGAAAAATTCTGCGACTTGGATTCGAACCAAGAACCTCGACTGTCATGGTCGACGCCTCTAAAACTTTTGTTGGCAACTCGGCTCCTATGCCACCTATGGTCACGCGCGTTGGACGGTTTCCTGGGAGCACGCAGCCCGTTCATCGTTCCAATTTTGGCGTCTGTACGTCCGTTAGTTTCGGAGGTGGGTGCTCGCAATTGGGCTATCGCAGACACCTGAACAGCCATGCTATCACTAAGTGTCTTAAAGACAACCAAGTAGTCTTTACCTAATGTTTGGTGTTTGCTCCAGTTTAATTTCTTTATTTCTTATTGTGTATTCATGAAACTTTCTGATGGTTTGGATAGGAGAAATTCACGATCTGTGAACCGGGTACCCACCTCCCATTGGGCTTTCCTTCTTGACAACTTGGTTGTCTTTAAGACACTTAGTGACAACATGGCTGTTCAAGTGTCTGTGATAGCCCAATTGATAGAGGCGTCGACTATGACAGTCGGGGTTCCTGGTTCGAATCTACAACCCCTCCAAGAAAGTATGGAATACATACACAGTGGATGACACAATAATAAAACACTTTCGTGACTAAGCAATTTATTGTATTAGAGGTGACACTGAGGCGAATTTTAGGCAAATGTGGCCGTGTTTTATTATATGCAATTGCCAAAGGTTATGAAAAATCACACGCAGGAAATGTAACAGCATCTGCCTGACACCCCTGCAGTCAATTAAATATGGAATATGCGATTGGTCGCCAAATAAATTTGGAACTATGCAGAAACTAAGTAGAAACTATGCACCTAAACCGTAATGGAATCGACTTTGGTTAAGCTCCACTTTGTATAAACGGGTGAGACCATAGCTTCATTTATACAAAGTGGAGCTTAACTGCATTCATTTTGTTCAATAACTGCACGTCTGTTCATGGCACCTGTAAAAGAGCTTTCAGACGACATAAAAATTAGTCAAACTCTTAGTGGATGGTAAGAAGCAATCTGAAGTGGTGGAATTATTGAAATTAAACCAAGGAACGATTTCCAAAATTTGGAAAAAATATAGGACAACGGGAAATGTAAAGAATGTTCAACGATCTGGAGCCCCAAGGAAAACATCTGCCAGGGATGACAGATGATTGAGAGCTATCGTTAAGGGCAATAGAAGCTTTACTGCTGCACAAATAAACAAAGAATGGCAGCGAGGCGGCATACATGTATCCAATGAAACTGTAAGAAAACGATTAAAAGACGTGGGATATAGCTTTTGCAAGGCTAAGTGTAAACCCTTCATGACGAAGACGCATAAGAAACAACGTTTGAATTGGGCAAAAGAGCATCAAGCTTGGACTCAAGATGTCTGGTCAAGGGTGCTCTTTAGCTATGAGTCGAGAATCTGCATTGGTGGAGGTGAAGATGCTGGAACTTTCGTAGGGAGTTCTGAAAAGTTCAACGAACAGTGCCTGCGTTCTACTCGGAAATTTCCTACCTCAATCATGATATGGGGCTGTATTTCGGCTCGTGGACCAGGACAGCTATGTACTTTAAACACTACTGTTAATGCAGATGTCTATTGCGAGATTATTGAAGGCTTTCTAGTCCCAACTACTGAACAGCAGTTCCCTGAGGATGACAATGTTACATTCCAGGACGATAATGCGTCGTGCCACAGAGCCAAAAAAGTGGTAGAGTTTTTGAAAACTAAAGGGATTAAGCAACTGCCATGGCCTCCCAATAGCCCTGATATCAATCCCATTGAAAACTGCTGGTGGAGACTGAAGCAACTGGTACACAACGAACACCCAACAACAAAACAGGAACTGAAGATTGCTCTACGAACATATTGGGCAAACATTGACACCGGGTACTGCCGACAGTTAATTGAATCCATGCCCAGCAGGATCAGAGCGGTAATTAAAGCAAGAGGAGTTCCCACACAATACTAAACAGGTTTGAAAACTCCATATTCCAAACTTGTTTGGCGACCTATCTCATATTCCATAATTCTTTGATTGCAGGGGTTTCAAGAAGATGCTGATGTATTTCCTAAGCATCATATTTCATAACGTCTAGCGATTGAATTTCAAATATCAGGACCACATTAACATATAATTCATCTTAGTGTAACAATTGGAGAGAATAAATTACTTAGTCACGAAAGTGTTATATATTGTGTCATCCACTGTGTATGTATTCCATACTTTCTTGGAGGGGTTGTAGGTCGCGGAATTTTTCCATCAATTTCTCTAATTGGTAAACTGTTGCAATTCACACTCTGCTCTGGAGGTCTTGAAGCAAAACTGGTGCATTCATCACTTGGTGTGATCTGGCAGTCGCAGTTTCTTCTGTTGACACAGTTGCATCGACGGCCACAGGGTCACTCGCCACTTGTTTAGTTGAAGCAGTGTGCTGGAAAAATCGATACAGCGGGACTGCTTTCTCTGCTGCCTTTCAACTGTTTCTCAATAGTCTGCTAACTCTTTATTATTTCCATTTACTGCTCATTTTTAAAGCTTTTCAAGAAAATGTTACATTCTAACAACTATCAATTCTAAGAAAAGCACAAAGGATAGGAATTATATGTATTGTTAAAATTTCCGACGCCTTCTCACTGATTCTCAGAGGAGAAAGACCCTTCCAGCTGTATGCTGACGACCATTACGCGAAACTTTAAATTATGGTCAGGAAATTAGAAAGCCCGAAGAATATTATATTTTATAAGAGGGTGGTCCTCGATTTATGCATGTAAGTCGTGTGTCCTCAAAGTATTTTTTTTTAATGAAATTTACAAAATAATCAGTCTTGAGATTCATTTACATGTCTTAGTGAACATGTCTTACATAAATAACTATTTGATTGGCTGAATCTGGTATATTTTCTCCAATTTTTGTATTTAATGCCATATCATTTTTATAATTCTGTGTTGCTATCACTACTGTTGAAACAAACAGAGCAGTCTATTCTTGCACAAACTTTACCTTGCATTGTTCGTCAGGAGATATATATTTTTGGTCCATAATTTGAATTTAAATCCATGAATTATTATTGATAAATATTTTTTCGAAATCTCTTGTAGACAGTGACCTTCTTCTTGCTTTGAAGACCAAATTTGCAAATTTCATCAAGATTGGAATTAAACTATAGATTTATATAAGAAAGAAACATACATGGACCTATCTGTCACGTATTTGCGCAGTGGAAGTTAGATATGTGCTGAAAAAAGACTACAGAGTATAGCTCTTGGCTTGATTTTATTAATAACAGCAACAACAAAACTGTCTAATAGGAATAATAGACAAATTATATTGGGCTACGATCTTGCTTATACGCAAGAAACGCTAAGGGATATTGCCCTGCCCAAACGGTAGCTTACCACTCCGTTTTACAATCAATTAAGATGACGACCAACGTTCGGGTAATGAAGGCGGCTGCAGGAGCTGCAACGATAGGTGAAACTATGGATTCCTCGCTGACGGGACGAACCGCTGCTTCAGCACTCCTTTTCCGTTCACCTACCGCAACGTTCCGCACTAGGCCTTCATCCACTGAAGTCGAGGGCTGTCCTTCTCCGTCGTTGTTGGCGGCTAAGAGCATAGGGCGGTAACACACAATTAATAACGACACATACACATAGGCGCTCGCTTCATGTTGCGGAAGCGTATCTCCTTGATAGCGTCCACTAGCAGTCGAGTCGGGCACAAAAACACTACGATACTGAGGCCGAAAAGCTTCATAACCGCTTTCCCCAAGTCCGAGAGAATGCTCTCTTTTCTTATTTGAATGGGAGCGATTCCTCTGCGTCCTTCTCGCTCGGTTTCTCCAGCTCTGTACTCGATTTTCATTTTCCCGCTCGCTTTTTCGCTGTTAGCGCATTATATTCCGCCGCTTCCGCTTTTTTGTCTTAAAGTGCTTTTGCTCCGCGCTTTCATGCGAAATGGAGCTTAATCTATGATTTTTGACAATAGATGGCGTGCCTCCAATGCCAAACTTGCTCCCCGATTGTGATGAACATCGTGAGCCTTGGCCAAAGATTTATTCGCCAAACTTGGTGACACGCTCGCCCCCTCTTCGCTGTGATTAATATCACAAGATCCTTCGCTCCTACTAAAATATCTTGAAATTGCGTCAGCTATGATGTTATTAGACGTCTTGATATACTTTAGCGTCACATTAAACTCCATGAGGGACTGAACCGCTGTCGCTTGAGCGCGCGACAACTTCGACTGATTAAGGAGTTTCGTGACTGCCTGGTTAACAGAGTACATAACCGCAGGGACTTGATGAAGATAGTGACGCCAATGACGCATCACTTGAGCGACCGCTAACAGTTCTTTACGGTAGATAGACTGGCTTCGTTGTTTCGGCCTATACCTACGGGACTCGAAGGCGATGGGCAACAACTTACCCTCATGTTGTTGCAGCGCAACCGCCCCGATAGCCTGTTCGGAGGTATCACACATAATATGGAAATCCCTGCGATCATCAAAGATCTTAAGAATGAGGGGATTTGTGAAGGCTTTTTTCAAGACCTTGAATGCCTTTTCTTGTGGGCGACGCCAGTCAAATTTTTCCCTCTTGCAGAGTAAATCGAACAAGGGTGCGGCCGGTTCGGCATATCTCGGTATAAAAGCTCTATAAAATTGTACTGTACCGAGGAAGCCCCTTAACTGACGTACAGTAGTGGGCCTAGGCCATTCTTTTATCGCACGCGTTAGCCTCTGTTCACAGGCTTTCTCTTTATGGGAAAAAGTAAACCCTAAATAGTTTACTTCGCGTAGCCAAATACACATTTAGATTTTTTTAAAAAAACCCTGCGTTGCCTAAGCCTCTCTAACACCCGTCATGTCCGTTTGCGTAGCAGCGATAAGGTCGGCGCAAAGACCAGTACGTCGTCGAAATAGACGACTACCTCCTTGTTGAGCAACCCCCATAAGGTTTCATTCATCGCTTTTGTGAATGTGGAGGCTGCTCCTTTGAGCCCGAAGGGCATCACTTTTAATTCGAATGAGCCGAGCGGTGTTTTGAAGGAGGTTAATTTGGTGTGCGCCAGCTTAACCCTTATCTGGTGGTACGCCTGAAGAACGTCGAGCTTAGTGAAGTAATGTGCCCCGCCCAGTTTATCGAACATAGCGTCTGTTCGGGGAATAGCATAATTATTATTGTAAGTCATTTTGTTGAGCTTACGATAATCAATGCACATTCTAAGCTCTCCGTCCTTCTTAACAACGAACAAAACGGGTAAAGAGAACGAAGAAGTTGAAGGCTTTATTAGCCTCTTACTTAATAGGCCTTGGATTGTGCGCTCTAGTTCTTCCTCTTCATCTTTGGACAGTGGGTATAAGGGCGAGTTAAACGGTTTGAAGGTTTGTTCGAGGTTAATTTTAAGCTGTGTGGACCGCGCTGGCGGGAGCTCCTTGGGTAGTTCCGTGCGGAATAAGTCTTGGAATTCATTAACTGCGTTCTGAAAAGATGGATGACAAGTATTAATATCCTTAGCGTCAGTCTCCTCGTATTTGCCGAAAATTACAAACACGGGTACCTGATCATTCGTTTTAAGAATGAGACATAGCTCCGTAGACGATAATAGGGCCAAGTCTTCCTTCTTCCATTGCGGAAGCCACACTTTTTTATTACCTCGGGGAATAGCACACGTTAGGGAGTTATAATCATAATGCAGCTTATTTTTTTGAATCCAGGCTGCACCTAATATAACTTGGAAACTGCCTAGGGGGGCTATATTAAAGTTTACTTTATCAGAATAGTTGCCGCTTTTGACCGGCACCATCCAAGCAGCCTGCGTAATAGCCTCCTTGCTACCATTAGCGAGAGTAGCAGTTTTGTTCTGGGAAGTAATATTCGCTGTTTTCAGCTTGAGCTGAGAGGCCAGTTTCTGATCCAAATAATTTTCTGCCACCCCCGTATCTATAAGGGTTTTACACACTACCCCTTTAATCGAGACCATGATCATAAACATTTTGCTCTCGCTTTGCGCCGGGTCTTTGTTTTGTTTGTGGCCCGACGGAGGGCTTTCTTTGCGGCGACAATTTTTTGCTAAATGCCCGTAGTTGCTGCAGGCGTAGCACTTTCTTTCACGGCCAGTCGCATTTTTTGTACCTTTTGCAACCTCTACTTGAAGTTTCTCGAATTGAGTCCACCTGCATAGGCTCCGGTAATGGCATTTCGGGTGCATCGTGGGAACGATACCAACGTTCTAAGAAGTCTATGTCTTTTTCAATCGACAGCCCGGGCTTCATACGAAGTTGTGCAGCCAATTTCTCCGGGATAGCCTGCAACAAAAAGTATAACTTCTCTGAGGGCGTGGAGTCGGCTAGCCCGTTGCACAGGAACCTGAAGCGAGTTATAAACTCTGTAATGCGGTTCCCTTTGAGTTTGAGCTTATGTAGCTCGTGACGCCGCGTCATTTGAGTTTGCCCCCCTGAAAAAGCCGCGGTCAGTAGCTTCACAAAATGTTGCCACGACACCGGGGGGGGGGGGGGGGGGCAAGATAATAGCTGCGAACCAAGTGGAGGCAGCCCCTTTGAGGTAGGCTGGCACAAACTGCAAGCACTGCTCCAGCTGTATGGCACTGCTCCAGCTGCTTTACACGCAGCTATAATGGCCAGATAAATTCCTCGGGGTCTTCTTTTGGAGCTCCCGAGAAAAAAGGAAACTGAAGTCGGTTTCTGGCATCTAGAATAGGCAAGGGCTGCATTAGCTGCACTGCCTGAATAAGGGCTTCGAAATGAGGCAAGTGCTGAGCCCCCCCTACCGCACCCTGCTCGGGTGGTGGCTGCAAAACCGGAGGAACTTTTTGTCCTTGCTGCATAGTGCTAAATTTTTGACTTTAATTATAAGTTTTTTACTTGAGCGGGAAACGCTATTGTTATATCCAGTTTCTGTCTTAACTATAAAGAGAAAAGACAAAGAATGTTGTATGATAATCCGAGTAACAATCTTACAACGCTTAGCGCGCACGCCAGCCAAAAGTTTATACTCTGACACTTAACTGCCAAAAATGAATAATGACCGACAGCAACGCGCTTTCTCTTCCCCAACGCGAAAATTTGCTATGCTTCCCTTACCATCACGACAAGGAAGCGAACCGCACATGTGAGGAAGAGCGGAGATAAAGTTTTATTCGTAACAATTATTTTGAGACGCGGACTGACCGCTGCCAGCAAGTAGTAAAGAAAAACTTTATGCAGTCTCGCCAAACCTTAAGCGCTCCAACTATCAGTGGAGACATACACTATGAAATCTACAACAATAGTTTGGACCAAATGCCCGAGACAAAAAAAAACGCCTGCCGAACGACGCAAGCAGAAACCAATTTTTTTTTTTTTTTTTCAATGGGGGGGTTGGGGGGCAAAATAAAATTAATTTTAACCTCGTCAACCACGCTCTCTACAACGCCAGCCAAAAATTTATACTCTGTGTCATGTATTTCAGAGTAATGCACAGTGGAAGTTAGATATGTGCTGAAAAAAGACTACAGAGTATAGCTTTTAGCTTGATTTTATTAATAACAACAACAAAACTGTCTTATATGAATAATAGACAAATTATATTGGGCTACGATATTGCTAATACGCAAGAAACGCTAAGGGATATTGCCCTGCCCAAACGGCAGCTTATCGCTCCGTTTTACAATCAATTAAGATACAAATAACAATGATAGACACACTGATATGCGGGCTAAGAATCGACCAGATACCTGCTTCGACCGACGCGACCTTAAGAAGGTCTAAGCCCATCTGTGGGAAAAATCCCAGATTAACTGCAAACAAAATATATATAATCTTTATATGTGTATAAATATATAAACATTGGATAAGGCGCTCGCCCCCACCAATGGAAGCCGAGAATGCACCCAGAATATGAAAGCGTTAGTTACGTCTTTCTTACTTTTTTCCGAAGTGGAACGACCAATAACGGCCGAGTCCAGTGATTCGCTAGAAGAATCCCACAAGGGATGATGCTTGACTACAACTAGTCAGAATATCTCAGAATAGTTGAGCGTGAAAAACTTAAGTCTACAGCGGAAGAAACAGCGTCACGATGCTAGGAAGAAACTCCGGTCACTGGAAGTGGGGCCAGGGTTCTCTTGTGAAAAATTGTTGGACACTGTCTCTGCTGCACCGTTAGAAAACGGCGACGACTGAGCGTTTCTAGGTTTTGGGCATAAAGCCTAAATAGCTAGGGAGAGATGAAAAGAGAACAAAAGATAACGGGCTTTCGAGCGCGATGCTTAAAGGCATAGTACGAAAGGAACGAATTCTTCTATGTTCGAACAGCGAATGACATAAATTCCCCGTCCCCTCTCGCACTTTTCAATACCCAGCTTTAAAACAACGCGCTCGAGCGGTACTAATATGAAAATCTATGGGAGAGCTTTTAAACATTAGAGCGAGCTTGCTTAACGGACTAGGGAAAGTCACCCACCTTGTGAGGGATACAAAAGTACCCAAGCCTTGTTGCCAGAAGGCTTCCTGGGTCCAAGGGGTGATCCAGGCGCTGATTCCTGCTGGGATGAGCCGACTGTCAATAGTCCGTAACTGATGCCACTCGTGTGCTTCGACGCCTGCTGCGACAACCAACGTTCGGGTAATGAAGACGGCTGCAGGAGCTGCAACGATAGGTGAAACTATGGATTCCTCGCTGACGGGACGAACCGCTGCTTCAGCACCCCTTTTCCGTTCACCTACCGAAACGTTCCGCACTAAACCTGCGTCCCGTGAAGTCGAGGGCTGTCCTTCTCCGTCGTTGTTGGCGGCTAAGAGTATACGGCGGTAGCACACAATAGGCCTTTTTCACGTTTACGAGACTTGAGAAATGGCGCGTCCTTGCAGATTGAAAACGAGGCTGACGGGTGAAATTCACACACGGGAAAGCACTGTATGTGTTAATTTATAGATTAATAAAGACGTAACTGTTTAATCACTGGATTTTAACTCAGGATATTTCATGGATTCACTTGGTAAATTAAGATTAGTTAAGAAGGAGGCTATTGCAAATAAATTTGTGTTGCGAAATAGACCAAAACGAATGACTAAAGAAAATCACTTCAAAAATCACTACACTATCATTACTTTTATTTATTGATTTATTATTTCGTTAATTAATATTAAAATTTGATATAAATTATATTGAATATAATTCATGAATTTACATATACCTTTTGTATAATAAATTTTATTAATTGAAATCAATCAAAACTATATTGGGATGTTATTTTTTATTACTTTTTTATTTTCATTTTTTGTTTTATTATTTGTTATATTTTTATATCAATATGACAAGACCAATTAATCAATCAATTAATTAATTGATCTTAATAACATTTTACGTCTTGCATATGTGTTTGCAAGTGAAGTAAACAATATAAATGTAAACGCACTGGCAATGAGTGTTTATTGCAATCCATGCAATGAAAATAATAATACATTATATGACAAAAAGCTAAGAGAGATAGTTTAAGAATCTCCTTCCAAAATCCATGTTTATGACGAACGTCAAGACTACCCAATATGACAATTTGACAGAATAAATAAAAGTTCAAGTATTTAAGAGAATTTAACAAAACGGATCAGAGAAAAAAGCTTTTAAAGCAAGAGTCAGTAAGATGAAATCGGCCTATTTCCTCACCAAAGATATCTATAAGAAGTCAATATCATTCAACGCTAAACTTTGGCACTAAACAACAGTAATACGCCCAGAAGTACTTTATACAGCTAAATGTCTGATCCTAATCAAAAAAATGTTAACTCAAGAACTGAAAGTAGCTGAAAGAAAAATATTAAGAACAATGTTGGGGTCAATATTTAAAGTACGTCACAACAATGAAATATACACACATACTGAAAAAATTACTGATACTGTACCGTTAGGAAAAGGAGAATAGTTTTTTATGAAAATCTTGAATGAATAAACCCCAATAGGCTCACAGGAAAAATTTTCAAATATATGTCAAAATTGAAAATAGCCAATACTTGGATAAATGAAACACAAAGGGCATAGAAGAATGACAAATTTCACAAGCAGGTATATAAAAACGTACACCACATGAAACTAGGTTGGTACAATCAAAAGGCTTGCGGGAAAAAATGAAGAATTAAAAAAGCGTATTTTGGACTCAGGAAAAGAATAATAATGAGTTGAAAAGAACGTAGTCCATTGCGGGTTATTCAACAACACAACAACAACGACGACAAAATAAACCTCATTTTTCAAATGAATTTGAAGTAATGATCATCATTGAAGAAGGAACTGAAAATTTTTATATAGGGTAGATGTACCAGTAATTCACAGTTTAAGACATTACTGTGAAACAAAATTGTGTACGTAATATAAATTGTATTTTGAAACTTTTCTAATTATACCATTAAATTGTAAATAGAATGCAGAATGCCAATCTTTATACAATTATTATATCTTTAAAAGTTATTAAGTTATTAAATTTTTTCCTAACTAATGCATGAATCGCCAGTAGTTGACAGTTAATGCACCAGAAGTTGACAGGCAGTTTCACCAGTAATTGACAATACTTTAATTACACATTTTTATTATATACTAGCAAAGGTTCCCGGCCTTGCCCGGGATAATTACACTTGGATGTAAACAGAACAATCTCAAAAATTAAAATAAATTTTGCAATATCTTAAAAATAAACACATGAAAATGCTTAGAATTAATACAGTAAAAATTCTTAATGAAAATTCGAAAAAATCTTTTTAAAGGCTCACAATGGATGGACCGCTCCAATAATTTCTTACTCACGTAATCTTATTTCAGATGTATACACTTGATGTTGTTGCAATTTCCACTCTTCTCTCTTTGTGTTGAAGCAAAATTTGGCCTTTCATCACTTTGGGTAGTCTAGCGGTCGCCAATTCTTCTATTTACTTGCTTCCCATTTGCTCAATACAGCACGGAGCTAAAGGTTTGCTTTCTCTGTCGTCTTTCCACTCTTTCTCAATAGTCTGCTAACTCTTCATTATCTCCAGCTACTGATGATTTTTAAAGATTTTCAAGACATTGTTAAGTACTAAGAACTATCTTTTCTAAGAAAAACCTGAATAACAGGAATTCTATGCATTGTTACAAATTGAAACTTATCCATATTGCATCATCATTTTATGTTCATTTTTATAATTCTTGGAAAGGATTGCTTTATCATTGCATTATCATTTTGAGCTCATTGTTATTGGTGAATTGCGTGTTGAAACCATTGTTGATACCTATTGTTGCACAAACTTTTATTTGCATTGTTGGTCATGAGATATATATTGTTGGTCCGTGCAGAGTGTTTGTGAATTGCGTGTTGATACCATTGTTGCAAAAACTTCGTCTTGCATTGTTGGTCATGCGATATTTCTCATTATTATGCCTTTCCATAACCATGAATATCGATTTTTTATCGATATTTATTATTTTTCCGAAATCTGAGGTAGACAGTGACCTTCCTCATGCTTTGAAGGTCATGTATGCGAAATTTTATCGAGATCGGAATAAAACTGTAGATTTGTATAAAAAACAGACCCACAGACAGACCCACAAACATCCTTCTTTATATATATAGATAGATAGATAGACTAGAAGAGGTACCCGGCGTTGCCCGGGGTAATTACACTTGGATGTAAACAGAACGATCTCAAAAAATTAAATTAAATTTTGCAATATCTTAAAAATAAACACATCAAAATGATTAGAATTAATACAGTAAAAATTCTTAATGAAAAATCGAAAAAAATCTTTTTGAAGGCTCACAATGGCTGGACCTCTCCAAGGATGCCACTGCTATTTTAAATAATTTCTTACTCACT
>JAHWFO010110249.1:0-13321 GCA_023313115.1 Rhysida immarginata | reverse complement strand
CCAATAAATAAAACAAAGTCAACTCTTCAACCCATGGAGGCCGACTCTAGGAACGTTGAAGTCGACCCTACCAAGCGCAGAGCTAGACTGCCTTCCCAAAAAACTCTCCGCGAAAAACTCAAGAGCCTCCAAAACGATCGGGGCGCACGCGGACTTGATCAGAGCAGCCGAACAAAACACGTTATAATAAAAAAAAACAAGCCATAAGAATTGAAGAATAAAAAGCAATTAACACGAAGTTAAGCAAAAAAGCAATAATCGCGAGTCTAATAAAAATAAACAAAAAACACCAATATTATTTAGTAGGGGGAACAAAAAAAATTAATTATAATCTGAGAAAAATTACATTAATCCAAAAAGTAAAGCTATCGTTGCTTTTTTGTACGCAACAATACATACATGTACATACACCTGTAAACTGTAGCATGCCAAAATGTGGCGCGTACAATCTTCGATTTGACCACGGATGAAAGGAGGATTAAACTGGCGGATGATAAGTTTTAGGGGCTACCCGATTAACCGTTTGAGCTAGCAATGATAGAATAACAAAATTCAGTTAAAATTTCCCACATATAATATTTACGTTAATTCCCACAGATCCAAAATAAGAAAGTTAGGTAAAGTGTTAAATAAGCCCAACCGGCGCTAAAATAAACTTGCTTTATATCAGAAAAACTCTCCGATAGCAGAAATCGAATTACTTGATTATAGAAGAAAAACGGAAACTAATTCCAAGCAAAAAAAGGAAGTTTTATTACATTATGTTGATAAAATAAAGAAAGCAAAAGAATGAATAAGATTTGGATAGCACAAGGATCAATCTTCACATCAAATGAATTATCAGGATCAGCAAGGAAGCAGTTCTGGATGGTCCGCTCAACGGTAGTGACTGAAGTCCAAAGAGAAGAGTGCGGGCCGAAAATTTCTGGAAAAACTGGAGCTGCGAACGAATCTCAAATCCGCTTGGAAATAAAAAAAAAAAAAGGAGAAAAGAGAGAAGTACAATATATGATTAAATGAAAGATCAAATATATAAATATTAGTCAATAAAAGAAAATAGCAGCGGGCGCAAAAAGTAGAAGTGTAATTATACACGATTAAAAGCAGAAATTATTCGTTGCTTCTGACCAATGGCTGAGTTCCGAGGTTTTCTGAACAGAAACGAGAGAGTTGCGAAAATTCCAATAACGGGGCAAATTTTGCGTCCCGAAGAAGCCTGTCTTCAATGGAAATTTTAAGTAAGTCACTTGCAAGAAGAGCGCAGAATATGGTTGAACGCTGCAGATCTTAACGAGGGGTTCTGGAAGGAAAAGAAAAAGAAAAACTCAAAAAATAGCAAAAATAAAATGAAAAAAAATTATAAGAAAATGTTAAAAAGACTACGTAAACGTAACTCAAAGAGAAACAAAAAAAAAATAAAAAAATAGTTTAGCAAAACTCTTACTGTCACGGAAATCGAATCTAAGTTCGACTTCCGGTAACCTCCCGTCTGCTTTCGCTCTCGTTTCTTCTTTCGTTCGAAGAAGAGGGCGGAGCAGCGCAAGAAGTGTCGTCATACCAATCAACACGGAAGGTCCAATGAGGGAGCAGAATGCGAACGAGGGTCGAACTTTCAAAACTTGAAATTTGGGTCGAGAAGAAACTCGTGGAGAGAGAGAAAAGAGTTTGAACGGAGAGGCAGCAAAAAGAGCGATGATGGGAGAAGGGTCAGCGAGCTCTATACATTAACGACCGATGCTGTACAAGGAAAGAGGGAAGAAGGCGAAGGTTTGAATACGTCGCCGAGAACGGTAACGGAAAAGGCGGCGACGGGAGAGCCAGGCCGGCAAGCCACGAAGGCGGAGATTTCGGTACAGCGGCGCCGGGAAGAGAACGACGCAGTTGGCGGTTTGAGCTCGTGTGCCCGAGAGCCATCCTTATACTGTGCATTGGAAGGTCGATTGTAGCTTCCTCAGCCAATCTAGTAAGTACGTTATTAGTGGTGGATAATAATGCTCAAATGCTTCGTATGGTGTTTAGTGATTTGTATCAACGGGAGCTTCATTCTAGCACCGTTATCAGAAGTACGAATTAGTAACAAGAAGCAACAAAGAGAAAATCTACTAGCGCAACAATGAGTTTTTAAAAGCAAGCTTATTTTTAACGACAAAAAAATTAAATATCCGAATAAATATTAAACAGGAAATTCTTAGGATAAACGCGAAAACATTAACAAATTATTTGAGTTAAACACTAACAACAAAAAAATAACCAAGTCCCTCAAAAAGGCTTTTCGTGACAGATATGGAAAGGCTCCTAAAAGATCCATTTCGCAGAATCTTAGGAAAAATCAATTTTCACGTGAAAACCACTCACGAATTGTCTAGGACAGTCCTTACCCCGTTACTTTTTAAAGCTACCTCTTCTACGTTTGGTAACTAAGATAAAAAAATCTAAACCTCGTAATTCGGTGAGGAGATATACTATCCCAACAGTTGTGATAATTGCTTTTCTCTGACTATTATCGGTAGTAATAAATATATATTGTAAAGTTTAGTCTGGCCAGACTGAAACGAGGGAAATCCTCGATAAAATAGCTACCTATTCGACAAGACGCAAAATCACGCAACTAAACTTGACGCCTACGAACACGTCATGCGAACCCTTTAAATTAGACAGGTAGGAGGGGGCCAGGGTCACCTCCCTGAAATACTAGATTATTTTCAATACCGAAAAAAAGTTAAGACTAATTGCATCGGAGAAGGAGGGACGACGAACAGGGAATTGAACAAGTAGAAGCCCGACATGAAGGCGAGTGGGAAAGAATGAGCGGTGGCTTCCGAAGAGGGAGCCCATTGGACGCCATATAAAACGCGTTGAATAAGCATAAGCGCGTTGATTAAGTCTAAATGAAACAGTATCAAGTAGGGGAACCGCAATGGCTTTAAAGTCAAGCACCTTCGGCATCTAAAGAGTAAAAAAAAAAAGAATTCCCAAACGGTTCTCAAAAAAAGGACCGTTATAAAACACATGTTTTTTATTATTTTCGTAGCACAACAGAGTACTACATGTATGGAAATATTTTTAAGCAAGTTTTTGTTAATATTTTTAGAAAATGCGTATTCTTGAACAATTTAGCCTGTAGGCCGGAAACAATGGAAAAAATATTTTAATAAGAAATCGATTGCTAAATTCTGAAATAACGTTCACCAAGTTCATAGTCGACTGCTCTTGAATTTTAGACAAGAATTAGGCAGTTGTCGATGGTCAAAGTCTACACTAGAACATCGACGGTGTAGAAAAGTCGTGTTCGTGCTAGCTCAAATCGACAATTGCTTCATTTACCTCGTGACCATCGACTCTTGTCGACCGTCGACTGCTTGTCGATGAGCTCAGCTCAGACCCCCAGGTCGGTGTTGAACGACAATACGGTGCAATATGCGATTTTCTCTGTCAGTGGTTGATCGTGGTCTGCCACTGCTGGATCCGGGTTTGACGGATCCAATTTCACGATAGTGTTTGAGGAATGTTTTGACAGTAGATTCGTGTAATCCAAGTTCTCGACTAATCTGCCGCATAGAGGTCCCATTTCGTCGTGTCTGGATGATCTTGTTGCATAGCTGCTCTCCCAATCTCTCTCTCGCCATTTCTTTCAATTTTAGACTCACTTTAGTTGTTGTAGAAGGTTTTATACTATCATTCATTTGCATATGTAAAGTTACCAAGAATAAAATTTGCCAAAATTTGCATATCCAGCTTGAAAATTCTGACAAATCATGGGCGCGCGTAAATTTATTTCCTCCAAGATTAGGGTGGGGAAAGTTGTTTCTAGATATTGAGCAAGTTGCCTCTTTTTTATTCAATTTTTGTATGGTATAGCTACGGGTGCGTACTGTCGCCCCTCTTGTTCATTATCTTTATGGACTGGATAGACAGGGGCAGCCGAGGCGCTAAGCGTGTTTGTGTGGGTGACTGCCTGTGGAGAGGTTACTTTTTGCTGACGACCTTGTCCTCCTTGGGTCTTCTCGCACGAACCTTCAGCATGCACTAGACCGGTTTGCAGCCAAATATGAAGAAGCTGCGATGAAGATCAGTGTGGCTAAAACTGGGGTTCTGGTCCTTTTAAGACAGCCTGCTCAGTGCGCTCTCCATGTTAGGGGAGCCTCATTGAGACAGGTGGAGAAATTCAAGTATCTGGGGATTGCATTCACGAGTGATGGACGGCAGGAGAAAGAATTGGATGCTCGAATCGGTGCAGCCAACTGTGTCAGACGTGAACTGTGGCAATCTGTGGTAACGAAACGCAAGCTGGGTAATAAAACCAAGCTCTCCGTCTTCAAATCTATCTTTGTCCCCATTCTCACCTATGGCCATGAGGCTTGGGTAATGACCGAAAGAGTGCGATCGCGGGTACAAGCGGCTGAAATGAGATTTCTGAGAGGTCTGGCAGGTGTTACCCTACTAGACAGAGTGCACAGCAGCACAATAAGGGAATCTTTAGGTGTTGAGCCGCTACTTCTCCGCATTGAGAGATCTCAGTTGCGCTGGTATGGCCACGTGATACGGATGCCGCAAACTGTCTTCCCAGGCATTTGTTATTTTCCAAGTTGGTGGGTAAGAGACCAAGGGGTCGGCCTAGAGCCAGGTGGCTAGACTACATGGAGAATCTGGGTTCGAGTCGCTTGGGTATTACCAGGGAGGACATGCACCTGATGGCGGAAGATCGCGATCGCTGGAGATCCTCCATAGGGCTGCTTCCCCCGCGACTGTAACGGATAAGCGGGTTTGAAAAGTAAGTAAGTAAATATGGTATAGCTTAAAAGCAGCATTTACCATGAAAAATTATTTTTATTTCTTGTGAAGCAGTTTTTTTCGTTCTTTTTTGACCACGTTGCACGAGGTGCGCGTATATTGACTGACACTTATTTAGAAGGTAGTAGAACCGAATAAAATTTACACTTATTAAGAAGGTATCTTATATTGTGCCTTAGCGTATGTGAATTCGGTAAGCCTTTTTGACTGGCGCTTTTTTATGTCCTAACCTAACCTAACCCCCCATCAATTTTTTATGTATTTTTTTATATAAAAAAATTAATTCGTATTGAGAGGGTGGCTTAAGCTATGCATTGGTGTATGATGTATTTCGAGATATAGCATATTTCGTAAATTCTATTTCTTGCCGACATGTCGGGAACTTTTATTCCTACAGAAATTTGGATGCGATATTCGTAATCAGCGAAGAAAGGCGCATTCATTTCTGTCACCTCTTTTAAATCCGTTACGGAGAAAGCCGAGGGAGGTGACCTCGGAAGAAGAAGGAAAAAATGTTTTTTCTACCGTCGGTAAGCGACACGACCCCGCCAACAAAAGTCGACCGGTCCCGATAGCAAGCAGCGAGCGAGCCTCGGGATTCGCCGAACAAAGCGACATTCAAATTAGATCGAAGAAATTTGAAGATAAAAAGGCAGGAGGAGAAAAAGCTTTAGTGGAAGTCGAGACCTGAGTCCTGTTAAAATCATCGATGGATGCCACTCAAGAAAATTTCCCGATCCGCTTCACGCTTAGAAAAGAATGACAAACGGAGTTCTGCAGATAGCAGTAAGAATTATATTTATGTTTCTGGGGCTTACAATTTGAGGTCACGTAGCCTTCCTACACAGAGCCCGCCGCCCGAGGAGATACAGTGAGTGAAAGGAAAAGATAAGTTATCAATTCGGATTTTTCGCCCATCCCAGCCGCCCACCACACGTACGAGAAAGCGTCGTCCACGATCTCCGTTGAGGACTAAATTTTTTCAAACTAGTCTCAGCAGCAAGGAGAATCTACAATCATCTGCGATGTCCGCTTCGCTGCGATAATTCTGCTAAAATACAGGCTAGTAGAAGTTTTGATAATTTTCATAGTGACTGTTGGAACTCTAAATTATTTAATAACGTTATTCTGAACCTAAATGAAAAATGCTAGCCCTTCAATTGAATTGGACGGCGTCTTCTCAGTTTGCCACGAATACGAGCTGACGAGTGTAAATAGCTCGATATCATCTTCAAACGATGATCGTTCTTCAGGTACGCTGACTCCCCAGTGTACGAACGAGTTTTCCAGTGAGGCCACATCACGGCAGCGACCCTTATCGCATTCGGACGAGGGTTCCTCATGCTTCAAGAGGTATACCAGTGAAATGAAGACGCCAGCCTAGGCCCAACGTATCGCTCTCAAAGACGGACGAGGTTCATTGACGGAGCTGCATCGCATATCTATTAGCTGGTAGCATCGATGGGGCCCCTTTCGGCCTGCCGCACTCGGTGGGCAGCAGCGCGTCGTATGGTAGCCGAAATTTGTTTTCTCTCTAACAAGGCTTTCATTTAATAATTCTAATAGATGTTAAATAATACTAAACAGGTGGTGGCCTTACAGTATAACAGAGGGACATCAGGAGTTCCAACTAGTTTCGCCATTTATTCCCGGCTTTGTCAAGGATATCTGTGTTAAGTAATACTGCATTATTAAAATTGGCGTTCTTGTCATTAACTCCAGCCATCCTCTCCGAGAAGCAAAACCTGCTAAGGTCGCCGTTTCCCTGCTTGACGGTTGCCACACATACGTACCTGACTTCCAAAGGATTTATTCAAAGGTTCCTATTTTTCACCGTCATGAAGAAAGAGCCTCGACGACAGCAATAGCGTCTGAGCCCATTTCCCCGTTTCAAGACGTTTCGCCGATAGACTGCTTACGTGATTTTAAAAGACTTGATTAATTACTATTATCTATATATATAAAGAAGGATGTTTGTGGGTCTGTGTGTGGGTCTGTGGATCTGTGTGTACGTTTTTTATACAAATCTACAGTTTTATTCCGATCTTGATAAAATTTCGCATACATGACCTTCAAAGCATGAGGAAGGTCACTGTCTACCTCAGATTTCGAAAAAATAATAATTATTTATAAAAAATCGATATTCATGGTTATGGCAGGGCATATTAATGAGAAATATCTCATGACCAACAATGCAAATAAAGTTTGTGCAACAATAGATATCAACAATGGTGTCAACACGCAATGCACCAACACTATGCAAGGATCAACAATACATGTGTCATGACCAACAATGCAAGGCAAAGTTTGTGCAATATAAAATTCAATGCATAGAATTCCTGTTATTCAGGCTTTTCTTAGAAAAGAGAATTCTTAGTACTTAACAATTTCTTGAAAATCTTTAAAAATGATCAGTAACTGGAGATAATGAGTTAGCAGACTATTGAAAAAGAGTGAAAGACGATAGAGGAAGCACTCCTTTAGCTCCGTGCTTAAGCACTCCTTTACCTCCTTTAACTAGAAGGCATCCTTGGAGAGGTCCAACTATTGTGAGCCTGTAAAAAATTTTTTTTCAGTAAATCAAGTCCCCGTATATCACCTAGAATGGATTTTTTCAGTGAAGAGGTAAATTCCTGTCTTTCGGATTTTTCTTAGAATGGATAGTCCCTTCGCTCTATATTGTAGTGATTGAGTTATTATTTAACCAATTTGGAGGTTTAATTTAGCTTTTTGAGGTTGTTCTGTTTACCTACAAGCGTAATTATCCCGGGCAACGCCGGGTCCTCGCTAGTCTAATTATATGCTTACATTAAGCCCAGGAGGGCAGAGAAGTTAAAGAAAATTAATCAATTTCAATTATATTTCGATTATTATACAAGATTCTACATTGTATGAGGAATTGTCATTTATTAAAGAGTTCTTAAATCAAATTGATCGTCTCCCCTCCCTGCTCTTCGGTACACAATAATTATTAACTCTGCTAATTAAATGATTGTGAGAATTTCCTATCCCATACAATACAGTTACCTCCTTGGGATGTTCAATAGACATACATTATCCAAAAAACGTATCATTTAAAAAATATCCAGAGTTTAAGTATATAAACAGCCAAAAATGTGGACACTAAATTAACAAAAAAAGCAGAAAGCAAACCATTTTCCCACATAAATGAATTTTATATAATAAAAACTCATATTACATTTCGGAGCTCTCTGTCTTCTTCCACAGTGAGAAACAACAAGTAGGATATATTCATATCCAGAGATGTCTCCTAGATATCCCCTGGACATTCAGATGTCCCGTTTCCCTTTATCCAATGGATATCCAGTGCTTTTCAGGCTATCCAGTGGATATCCAGTGGAATGCCTTCCGCGTTGGATATCCATTGGAATGCTTTTCAGTTTGGATATCTTATTCATATTTAATCAGATATTTGATGATTACAAATCATTGCAGTTAGTGCTTATGAAAGTGGACGTGATAAAAAGTATCTTGTTTTTATTTCAACCAAATTTTGCACAAGACATGCTATCATTACTTCTTTTACTAAACAATAATACTTAAAAAAAGATAGTAAAATACTTTTTAATGTAGAATAACAATGAAATAATAATAATAATACAACCACTATTTCCAAGTACAGATTTAAAGAACAACTCTACGGTGATATACAACTTTATTTAAATCGAAAGCCTAACCTATTAATATTATCGTGGCATATTTAAAAAAATTTAATTCGAACTCTAAATGTGTGAAAAAATGAAAATAATGGGATTTGAAATCGGGAGGCATCCATCTTGGGTGAGGCCGTGACGTAGTTGGAGTCAAACTTAGAATAACAATACAATCCGAATAACAATGTAGAACGAAAAACAATGTAATTTTCATTGTTTCTATCTGGGATTTTCACAATCAATATTTTTTCAATTGTTGAAAACAATGAAGCTTGCAGTGTTGGTCAGGTGACTTTTTCGCGTCAGGCCCTTTCTTACTATGGACAGGTGACTTTTCCGCGTCTGGGCCTGTCTTTTTCGTTGGCCTCTTTTGACTCAAGCTATGTCATTTCCGGAAAAAAATGGCCAGCAGAAGGGGAGTGGCAAAGCGCCGTTTTCCACTTTTCAAAGCAGTTTCTTATATTGAAATTATGGACCAAAATTAGAAATTTCAACGGGAATGTGTTATATTTATATCAAAGAATGATATTCTGTAAAAAATTGTAATCGATTTTTTTGCGTAGAGTTGTCCTTTAATGAGAAAATAGAAATTTATATACAGTCGAGTGCATAAATGTTTTTACCTAGATCAAAATTTTTCGGCTTCCTTACAATACTTCAATCCAATGAGATTACTTTTTCCAGGTGTCTAGTCGAACACGCTTACTATGGAACGATTCCATTAAGATTTTGCTTAGAATCGGGGGTAGGCAAGTTTTACGTCACGTGCTCAACTATGTTGACAAGAAGATTATTTTGGCTGTTCTGATGAGAATTTTTGTTTTATTAATAATAAACTAATCTATTTGGTTAATAATGTAACATAAATGGTGCACAGTATCGATATAATTATATGCATGAAAAAGACATAAGCTGATTCAGCGCTCGTATATGAGTGTGATGCGCAAGTGATTTACAGGTGTAAGTGGGGGAGGCCGTAGCCTGGTGGGCTTTCACTGAAACAAAACTTCTGTGAAGTTAGGCAACATCAGGCACGGCTGGTTACTGGATGGGTGTCTATCCGTGATCCACGATCTTCACCCCCCCCCCCCCCCGGTTCTGTGGGCATCATACAGCAGTCGTTAATCCAGCTTCATCCAGGGACCGAACTCGTCGGCTTCTAGCCATACAGGCTCTGGATGGACGTATTGGATTATCAGAACTAAAAAATAAAATAAAATAAAATAAAATAAAATAAAGTGGAAGCTATTTTCTTTTGACTGTTCGAAAGGTTATAAGTCTCATTTTTTCTGTGCATATAAAGTTATCCACGACAATTATGCCAAAACCATCCGAAAATGTTTTTAATTTATTATATAACTAGACGGATCCCGTCAAAATTTGACAGAAAACGACCCATCTTATTATTAATCCCCATCTCTTTAATTAAAAAATAATAAAATAAAAAATTGTCAGAGCAAGAAATAGAATAATCATTATGCGCAAACAAATAGAATAATCAGAGCTTAAGGCTCAAAATCAAAGAGGTGAGCATTTTCAGTTTTCAGTTTTCGAAAAAATAAACTTTTTGAATTATGACTTTTTGGTTAATTATACAATATTTTATATAATAATATACCAATTGAGTCTTACAAGAAAATCAAAAATAAAGAATCACAATCTTTCATTACTTCTCAAATACACTGTCATATCACTGAATAATGACCATCGGCTTACTAATGGAAGCAGCCACCCTTCGCCGCTATAACTGCCGCTAGGCGTCGTGGCATGGACGCAAGAAGTGCGCGGTATGTGTCCGATGGTATGGCAGTCCATTCCGCTTGAAGCGCTGTCCACAGAGCGAGATTCATAGGTGGAGGGTCCAGCTGCCGTATATGGCGATCAAGGTGCTCCCACAGATGTTCGATTGGATTGATGTCCGACGAATTAGCGGGCCAGGGGAGCACTCGAAAGTCAGTAGAGTGTTCCTCGAACCAATCAAGAAGGAGACGTGCCTTGTGCCAGGGTGCATTGTCCTGCTGGAACACACCATCAAATTAGGAAAACATCGCGAGCATGTACGGGTGCACCTGGTCCGCTACGATTGACAGATAACTGCAGGCATTCAAACTGCCCTCTAGACGAATCAGTGGACCTAACTGCTCCCAACAGAAGATCCCGCACACATGCACAGTATCCCCACCAGCCTGTTTCCGGTCCACAATAGCCTCCTGCAGTCTCTTTTCATGGCGTTCACGATGCACTCGCCATCGCCCGTCAATCTTATGGAGCAAAAATCTTGACTCGTCGGAGAAGGCGACCTTAGCCCACTCGTCTGTGTTCCAATGGCGGTGCTCACGTGCAAAGTTTAGGCGTCGTTGACGATGACCCCTGGTCAACCATGCGTGGACTGTTCAGGCCCATCCGTAGCAGGGTGCGTTCATTGGTAATGTCGGATACACGTCTGTTGGCACCACTGTTGAATCTGGTGGTCAGTTGATGGACTGTAGCTCTCCTGTCACCTTTTACGAGTCGTCATAGGCGCCGCTCACCCCGTTGGTCGATGGCTTGTGACTCTTTGTACACCTTCACTACAACGGACCGTGAACAGTTCACAAATCGCGCAGTATCGGAGATGGTGCCACCCTTGCTGCGATAGCCTATTATCATCCCGTTTTGGATGTTCGTTAAATCCAGACGTTTACCCATCTTCAGGCTCGTGCACCTGCCGTTTTGATTTTATTTATTTATTTATTTATTTATTTATTTATTTATTGTGAACATAACAGGTTTCCCCAATTACTATGTTCACTAAAAATTGCAATTACAGTTCGAAAGTTTTTACAAATATTTCAAAACTTGCAATTCACATTTGCAATTTGAAAATCAAAAACAAGAGTAATTACATAAATGAAGTAACATAAACAAAAGTAAATGAATAAAAACTGATTATTTTATAAAAAATGAAAATATTAATGAAAGCTATTGACACACAAGTGGTAAGAAGGTATTACAAGAAGTTACAAATTGATTTTGACTCATACTAAAAATATCAATAGGTAAAGGGTGTATTTTATTGTAAAAAGACAACATTCTAAGTATTGGCGAATTTTTATGCGAGTCCGTATTAACCCTTGGAATAAAGAATAAATTACGAAACCTGTTCGGAGAAATATTAGGAACATAAAAACTTATTTTTTCTCTTATATTGGGATCATCAATTTCATTATGTAATAGTTTGTATAAAAATACGACCAACTGACAATTCCTTCTATATGAAAGAGTATGGATTTGAAATGAGTGAAGCAATGATTCATAAGAAATAAATGTAGGGAAATATCGAAAAATTCTATAAAATAAATATCTTAGGAATTTAGCTTGAACAGCTTCAAGAAGTTTAATATATTTGGTAGTATATGGAGATATAATTGATGCATATTCAAGCTTAGATCTTACAAATGCGTTATATAAAATAAGCAACACTCCTAAATTATTAAATTGATATGAGGTACGAATTACAAATCCAAGATTTCTATGCGCAATGCTAGCCGGCTCGGTGGCCGAGAGGGTTAAGGTACAGGTCTTTCCGCTCTCGACACCAGCGAGTCGCGGGTTCGAATCCCGCCCAGGGCATGGATGTTTGTGTTTGTTTCCATAATCGTTCTTTCATCGTCATTAGGGGATAGTACAATAGACCTGAGGTCGCAGTGCTTGGTTCTAAGACAACCACCCCTTTCAAAGTCATACTCATGCGCAATGCTAACAACGTTATTAATATGGTTTGCAAAATGTAAATCTTTATTAAAAGTAACACCAAGATCAGTTTTTTTATTAACATATTGTAATATTGTTCCATCAATCCTGTAATTAAAAACAATGTTTTTCTTGAGCCTAGAAAAGGTCATTACTTCACATTTAGATGTAATAAATGGGAGATTATTTTCCTTACTCCATTTATTTATGGCATACAAATCATTTTGAAGATTAACACAATCGGAGGTAGATTTAATGGAACTAAAAATTTTAAGATCATATGCAAATAACAAAATTTTAGAAAACTGGATAGTAGCCGAAACGTCATTAATGAATAAAAGAAATAATAAAGGACCTAAGTTCGATCCTTGTGGTACTCCAGAATATACAGGGAATTTATACGATGAACAATTTTTGTACAGTACAAGTTGAGATCTCTGTTTTAAATAAGATGCTATAAAGATTCAGAAAAACTGTATAATGATAATTTTGCAATTAATTTATCGTGATCAACTTTATCGAATGCTTTCTTAAAATCAGTGTATATAACATCAGCTTGAAGTCTATTATCCAACTCACTAGAAACATAATGAACAAAGTTACATAAGTTTGTTACAGTTGATCTATTAGGCATAAATCCATTTGATTGATACAAATACTATCTTGAACATGTTTAAATATAAATTTGTAAAGTATGATTTCAAATATTTTTGATGGAGTTGATAAAATGGCCACCGGTCTGTAATTGCTAATTAGATTGGAATCACCAGATTTAAAAATTGTAGTTACTTTAGTTAACCTCCATTTGTCGGGGAAAGTATTGTTTTAATAATAAGGTTATAAATTATATATAATGGTTCTGTGAAAAGATCTTTGCAACCCTTAAACAGATACGGTGGTATTCCATCAGGCCCAGATGATCTCTTGGGCTTCAATGTTTTAATAGCAAGTTTAATATCGGCCTTGGAGATTTCTTTAATACATAAATCATTTAAGATCATAGGGGGGGAGGCTGCGGCATTACGATCAATACAGTACTGAGCAGGATTTTGTGAGTAAACTGATCTAAAGAAATCCGCAAAACAATTGGCAATATCCTGAGACTTACACAGAATTGCATTGTT
>JAHWFO010110240.1:0-17243 GCA_023313115.1 Rhysida immarginata | reverse complement strand
ATGGTTAGAGCTTTACAGAAGAAGAAGAATGTTATGCTTCCTCCACTCCGTACACCACAAGGTAACTATGTGCAAACTGATCAGGACAAGGCCCAAGTCATTGCAGATTCACTGGAAATGCAGTTTGTTACTCCTACCAACGATAAGCCCGAGAGTCAAATCATGTCTCAGCGTGTGGAAGAAGGTATTTTCAACTTTGATGAAGTCCCGCAGCATTTTACAAAGTACAACATCGCGGCTGGTGAGATCGCCAACATCATAAGTAAACTGAAAAAGAAGAAGGCTCCAGGAAAAGAAAAGGTGAGTAATAACGCCCTTATGAATTTCCCAAAGAACTTTATTGAATTTCTCACCAATATCATTAGCGACTGCTGGAAATTTTCTTACTTCCCTGTGGCTTGGAAGAAATCTATTGTGTTGAGGATCCCAAAGCAGGGGCAAAATCCTTCAATTCCCGCGAGCTACCGACCTATTAGCTTGCTACTCGATGCCCAAGGTGTTGGAGAGAACGATCCTTGTCAGATTCCACTCTCTAGCAAATGACCTTTCACGGGAAGAGCAGTTTGGCTTTCGTGCTGCCCACTCTTGTCCGATGCAGATATGGAGGCTCGTTGAAGACCTGAGCACTAGTGGTGTCGATGGTGTGCGACATTTTATTACTGATAATTTGACAAATGTAAAAGTTGGGTTTAACGAAATTTATGCAAGACTTTCAAAGGCATCGATTGTAAAACCAACAATTTCCCCAAATGCTTTGGACTTAACATGGTCTTTTTTTTTCAATGGTGCAACCTGCTTTCGAAAAAAGTCTTTGTGCAGGCACAGATGTTGCTGGTGGCGTTAAAAATCTCTGGTCCATCATTCTAAATGCAATATTTCCGTGCATCATCTTCCATGCATGCAGTGGATTACTATTATGAGGAGTCAGTGGCGATCTGTAGTACAATCTGATACTCTCTGACATTTCTCACCTTATTTATCTGGTATAAAGCACCAATGGGAGGCCAGCGGCAAATCTCGAAACCTCATTGGTCGTCTCGTCTAGTGATTTGACTTAACCAACCATTTACCATCGAAGTACAATCGAAATTTCCATCGATGGTTTGTAAACCACCATCGCTGGCAATCGGTGTTTTATAAAAATCGTTCGATGGTTGAAAACCATCGAAATTTCGATTGATCGACGAACAAAACCATCGATGGATCGATGGTTTTCGATGGATCGCACACCACTACTGAGCACCCCCCTGAACCTATCCAGGTACTGTGGGGTGGAATTTCTCGATGTCAGTAAAGCTTTTGACCAAGTGTGGCATGAGGGCCTTGTCTACAAAATGATCAAAGACGGGTTCCCTGCTGATTTGATCTTGATGGTGAAATCCTTTCTTGACGGCAGATCCTATCAAGCCAAGGTTGGAGAAAATCTTTCCACACCCCGTGTTGTAAAGGCCGGTGTCCCTCAGGGTTCTGTCCTCGGGCCTATGCTATTTAATTACTTTGTACATGATTTCCCAAAACCCGATAATTGTAATCTGTATTTTTATGCGGATGACACTGCCATTATGACATGGGCACACCAGCCGGCTCACGTTATCACTCGGCTGCACTGCGCCTTGAAGCAGTTCGAAGACTGGTTTAACTGCTGGAAGTTGAACCTTAACGTCGGAAAGTGCAAGGCTTTGTACCTCAATAGGAAGCTCAAGCATCCCCCGGATTCTCTTGTTCTGTTTAATAAGAAACTGGACTGGGTGGACAACTACAAGTACCTGGGAGTTATCATTGACTCAAGACTCTCATGGAACCAGCATATGTCCTATGCTCTGAACAAAGCGAAGAGGGCTAAGTACAGTATCATAGCTCTCATGGGTCGCAACAGCGCCCTCAGCATTGACAACAAGCTACTTCTGTACAAATCGATTATCGGGACCATACTCCTCTATGGCATGCCTGCGTGGGCGACTATCTGTAAAAGCAGATGGAGTGAACTACAGTCATTCCAGAATGTTACCCTGAGGACCATTGTCCAGCTGGACAGAAGGACGGTGAAAAACCAATCCATCCACCTCTATTTAAACATGGCCCATATCTGTAAGTTTATATAGGATCTCCTTTTGATTATGATACAGAAGATGAAGACTCACGACAATAAGCTTGTGAAAGGGATACTAGAGAACTCAATGAATATGAACTGGCATATGAAGTATCGTAAACCGAGGCACGTTCTTGACATCAATTTTGAAGATATTAGCAACGTCTCTTTCCCAGACTACTGGAAGATGTGATAATCTTATTTATCCTTGTATTTTTTATTTCGTTTGTCTTTTTTTTGTTTCTGACAATCGTCAATCTTATTCTCTTTTTGTATAATATGGAAGACCGCTTGGGTTGGTTAGGCTTCTTGACTACCTCAGTGTATTTCCTTTGGAGTTTATTCTGGTTAGATGAGCTTTGTGAAAGCGCTGCTTTCGTCCCATCCTAACGAATGTACACTTCACTGTTCGATTGACGATTGTCTTGTTGTATAGATTGTATGTACCGTAAGGATCGAATGGCTTCAAATGCTGCAAGATGTGCTTCTGGGGGCGCTGCGATCATCATTAAGAAGGGAATTCAACACCAAGAATTAGTCTCCAAGTCTTATGCAGGTATGGAATATGCCTCCATCATTATCAATGACGTCTCCTGTGGTGAAGTGAAGTTCGTGGTGCTCTACAATTCACCTAAACATTATCTTGACATTAGCGAGCTTGATGAACTCTTCTGTGGTGACACTCCAGTCGTCCTAGCTGGTGACCTAAATGCCAAACACCCAAGCTGGAACTCCAGAATGCAGAATTACAACGGCATGATTCCCTATAGGTACATACAAGGTGGAGATGATATCATCGCTGCTGGACCTGTGGAGGACACCTACTACTGCGACCACTCCCCTAGTAGTGACGTTTTGGACATCTCGCTCTTGAAGGGTTTCTTCAAACCGTATAAAATCTTCAGGATTGATGACCTTTCTTCGTCCCATCTTAACGAATGTACACTTCACTGTTCGATTGTCGATAGACAAAATTACTGCTCACACAGGTCGGAAGGACACCATTAAAATCAAATGTCATGATGAGGAAACTCACAAATTCTAGTGTCTGGGGTTGAGAGTAATGATGTGCTAAAGATACAGCATCATCAACTCAAGTCCGAGAAACCGCTTAAATACGTTGCCCGAAATATTGATACGACTTATGACATTGAAGACTTCTGCGAAGACCTCAGAAGAGCAAATTACTTTCCCGAAAAAGCAATTAGGCTTAAAAAAGCAAATGGTGCTGTTGATATGCCTTTAGTCTTGGTTTTACTACAAAATACGGAACACAACAGGTCCTTTTTAAGCTTGAAACGTGTCGGTCCTCTAGCTGTTAATGTTGAAATTTTTAGAGGTAACAAAAGACCCCTGCAGTGTTACAACTGTTTGCGATTCGGTCACGTCTCCCAAGGTTGTACCGAATCGCCTCGATGTAACAAATGCGCTGGCAACCACGAGTCGAGGGAATATAGCAATGTTAAGGGTAAAAATCCCCCTAAGTGTATTAGATGCGACGGTCAGCACACGTCTAGTTACACAAAGTGTCCTAAATATCCCCATGTCAAAAGGCTCAAAAGCAACAAAGTGCTAGAAGGAAAAACCTATGCTTCGGTTGCATCCAGCGCAAATGACTCAGATATGGTTAATCCAAACCAGCTACGTAGTATTTATAGATACTTAGGGAATTTGTTAAACGTCAACAAGGAAAGTGGTAAAGTAATGCCCCAGGTCGCGTCTGAGAAATCTAGCAAATAATCATGGATAGACACCCACACAAGACCTTTAATCAAGGAAAACTCCGTTGCAATATTTGGAATGCAAGAGGAATTGCTCGCAAGCGCATCGAGTTCTACAATTTCCTCTTAAACTGGAATGTCGACGTCGCCTTCGTGTGCGAGACGCACTTGAAACCAACCCAAGTGTTCAAATTGCCTGGCTATCATTTCTATCGCAGGGACCGGCCTCTGGGTAATAATGCCAGCCGCGCGTTTGGTGGAGCAGCAATCATTATCAAGGATGGCATTATTCATCGTGAGTCTGTCACTTCCAACTACGAAGGAATGGAAGCCATTTCCGTGATTATTAATGACGCTGATGCAGGCGAAATCAAGCTCAACTCATTATATAACTCGCCTAAACACAAGCTTGGTCTTTGCGAGCTTGATGAGCTTCTTTCCGGGCCCATTCCAGTAATAATGGCGGGAGACTTAAATGCCAAACACCAAGCATGGAACTCAAAATGCTCAAATCAAAATGGTAATATCTTATATGGTTACACCCTAAACGAGATTAACACCTTCGTTGCTAGCCCCCTTGAGGACACGTACTACTGTGACCACTCTCCCGTCAGCGATGTGCTGGACATAGCAGTTCTTAAAGGTTTCTTCAATCCCTATAATATATTTACAGTAGACGACTTAAACTCTGATCACCGACTAGTCATACTTGTCTTCGACGGCTTAGACATTGATGTAAAAATAGGGCTTCGCACCAAACAGGACTGGAAGCTCTTTAAGGATATACTTCGAGAAAATAGCGTTCCATACAAGGAGGTTAACGACAACGAGGACATCAACAAAAATATCAGTGCAATCACTCGTGTTATCAAGGATGCTACTATTTCTAGTACCACCACTGCTGACCGAAAACGTCCAAAACACCTCGACCTCCCTCCTCACATTAGGCCTCTCATTCTTGAAAGGAATTCATATAGGAGAATATGGCAACGCAAGCGACTACCCTATTTCAAGACTAAGTACAACAGGCTTTCTCGCAAGGTTCAGGAAGAGGTAAACTTTCTACGAGCAGAAAGGTGGAGCGAAAAACTGAAGTCTTTGTCTGTCCAGGATAACTCACTCTGGGGTACTGTGAGGGCCTTAAAGGGAAACAGGCCCATCCAATTGCCGCCACTGCTTGCAGGCAATGGCAGCGTTGTCACCAGTGATGAGGAAAAGGCTCAACTCATCGCTGATTCCCTAAAAAGTCAATTTACCACGCCTGGTGAGACAGACTTGGACAGCCTTCAAAACACTCAGCTAGTTAACAATGGGTGCATCGCTTACCAGTGCATTCATCGTGTTCCCACCCCTGTGGAAATCATTAGTGCCCAAGAAATCTCCGACGTCATCGAGCGACTTAAGACAAAGAAAGCAGCGGGCATTGATTGCATCACTAACAGTGCTCTCAAGAACTTGCCTTCTAATATTATCTCGATCATCACCAAAGCGATTTATGACTGCTGGAAACTTGGTTACTTCCCCGACCAGTGGAAAGAATCCGTCATAGTTACCATACCAAAGCCTGGTCTAAACCCTGCTCTTGCTGTCAGCTACAGGCCCATAAGCTTACTACCTATGTTATCCAAAGTCTTTGAACGCTGCATTCTGAAGAGGTTTAATGAATTCTGTGTAACAAAAAATCTCGTTCGTGATGAGCAATTTGGCTTTCGCCCAGGTCACTCCTGCCAACTTCAGATCTGGAGGCTTGTTGCAGACTTAAACACTCCTCTTAACTGTGCTAAGTATGGTGGTCTTGTCTTCTTGGATGTTCGTAAAGCTTTTGACCAGGTTTGGCACAACGGCCTCATATTCAAGATGATTACATGTGGTTTTTCGGACAAACTCATTAGCTTGATTAATTCCTTCCTCTCAAACAGGATATTTCGTGTCAAGGTTGGCTGCTCCATGTCAAACCCTTGTGACGTCAATGCTGGTGTTCCCCAGGGCTCTGTGCTAGGGCCTGCATTGTTCAACTTTTTCATCAGTGACTTCCCAACTTTTACCAAGTGCAAACTATATCTGTTTGCTGATGACGCGGCCATCATGACTACTGACCGCAATCCCGCTCACGTCATATCACGCTCACAAAAGGCCTTACAATTGTGCGAAGAGTGGTTTGCAAACTGGAGACTCGATCTGAACGTTGACAAATGCAAGGCAATGTTCATTACGAAGAAACTTCGGAAACCACCGAGTCCTCTCTTCCTTTCTGGTAAAGAGCTCGTATGGGTTAAGAATTACAAATACCTCGGAGTGATGGTAGATGCCAGGCTAAATTGGAGTGACCACGTTTCCTATGCGATAAGTAAAGCTAAAAAGGCCAAGTTTAGTCTGGTAGCTCTTCTGGGGCGAAACAGCGCCCTTGGAATGGATAGCAAACTCTTGCTTTATAAGATGGTTATACGAACCATTCTTCTTTATGGTATGCCTGCCTGGGCTACAATATGTAAGACCAGATGGAAGGATCTCCAAACCTTCCAAAACGTTACCCTGAGGTCTATCGCCCAACTTGACAGGAGAGTCGCAACAAATATTTCAATTGCTGAGAATTTCCATATACCTCCAATTGGTAGCTATGTCCAGGAGTCGTTGAAGAAGTTGCTGCCGAAGATTAAGGACCATCCTAATCCTCTGGTTGCAGATATTCTGGAGCATCCACTCACATTTAGAAGTTTCCTCAGGCATCGCAGGCCTCGTCACGTCCTGGACATCGATTTCGACGACATTCAAAAGGCCATCTTTCCCGATTACTGGATCTCGTAGCTCCATGTCCCTCGTCAATCAACAATCAACTTCATCGTCCTTATAGGAAAGGACTCCATCTTATCCCCTGGATGACTTAACTAGGTTTCATCTGGCTTCTTGCCTAGTTCAGTGTACTTCCCTTGGTTACTTCCTGGATGAGTATGGCAGTGAAAGCGTTGCTTTCGGACCGCTCGTTTCGTTTTCCCTGCGCTGTTCGATTGTCGATTGTCGGGTCTCATTACTTCAGCCTGGTTACTCCTAGTGCTGGGCGATGTTGAAAACAAATCGATAGTTCCAACATCGATGTGTAAAAACAACAAGGATTTTAAAACTTAAAAAAAAAAATTATTTAGGTTACTTTTGATCTTAGTTAAAAGAAAATAGCATTAATCTGAAAACATTAAACTGAACAACTATTGCTTTATTGCATATATGTTTGTTTAAAAATAGAATCATGTGAACATTTTTTGGTTTCAATGAATTTCGTTTAGCTGAAATAAAGGTGCCGACTTTCGAAAAAATTCGCTCAGACGGAACAGATGTAGCGGGTATACATACGTATTGCTTCACAAGGATTTTCATGGTGTTACTTAGACTACGGCTCTTCCACCAGTCCAAAGGGTTTTCTTTTCTTGCTAACATTTTCTGTTCATCTTAGTGCCGGGTCTCTTGCATAGGTCCAACAGCGCTTGAAATTACTTGCTGACTCATTAAAACTTGCTGATCAAAAGTCAGCCAACATATCTTCTGATAGATTGTTTATTTTGATGAGGGCTCTTGCTGCTCCACGACTTCGTAACCGGGAATGAATCTCAGTTCGCGTTGAACGCGTGTAACTGCTAATTCCCCACGGTCCAAAAAGCACATTTTCTTGAACCTTGGATCCAATAAGTGGCTACTGCAAGAGATGGTGTTGTCTCGAATTTCTGTATCTTCCTGTGAGGCCAGCGATCAACTTTTCTCTTATTGCTTGAACAGCTTTGCACTCATCACTTCTAGCAGAAGCTGTCAATCTCTGCAAATTACGAACTGTTGGTATTACTTTTGACAGGGAACCTGATGCCTCAGATGACATTTCTGCCTTAACGACATCAAAAGATCGAAGAAGATGGGTCATTTCGGTAATTCCACAATCGATATTATAAAAAACATCGATATTCATCACACATGATGCGTTCCGTTACTTGAGGCTGGCTGTGTCTATCGTAAATGTGTGTTAACCTCTCGCAGATGGGCTTCTTTTTGGACTTCTGGTTGTGATTTTGTAGTGCTCGGGTGCATAGTAGCTGTAGTTTTGGGCACTTCATTAGGAAACATCGATAAAATCGACATTTCCTATTACCGAATTGAAAAAATCGATTTGTTAAACAAAAATTTATTTTTCGGATCAATATTTTGTGAAACTTTCAATGTGAAAAATTACTTTTAATTTGATCTTTTACATAGTAATTAAGATTAAATAATGGAATAAAAAATGAATTACGGTAGTTTGATATGAAAAAAAGTTGTTAAAATAATTCATCCATTCAAAATAAAAAATTTTTACTAGCTTCATTAATTGCATAGGTTATTTAATATCAACAAATCATAGTCTCATATTATCTGGAATGCACGACAAAAGTATAGCCATATACATATTTTCTGGTTTAATTCTATTTCTCTTCTCACAGGGTTCCCTGTATCTCATTTCCCTGACTATCCCTGACTTCGACGGTCTCATTTCCCTGACCAAATCGTAATTATTTTTTTAAAACACGTCTCCACAAAAGCTTTTCAGACACAACTATTATATTACGTTATTTTATTACATATCGAAGCTTACATAATTTGCTTTACAGGATACTCCTTTTTTTTATTTCGTTCACGTAATTTATCTGATATAGCTTGCTCTTCTTGTTGGGCACACAGTCTAATCTTCTTCTTTTTACTTTCTAGTTTCTTCATTTCTTCATCAATCGCCTTCTTTTCCGATTTTCTTTTAAAATCTTCAGCATTCAACTGACGTTTTTCTTCCAAGTAGGACTGGTAGCGCTGACGTGCAGACCAGACTGACTGAAGCATTCTTCGATTTATAGTCACATTGTGTATGCCTCCAAAATATTGAATAACATCGTGCACTTGTCTTTGGGATATGAGAGAAATCTCATGTTGGTTTTCCACAACCAAAGTTCAGGGTTCCCACAGAAAATCTTATCTCATTTCCCTGACTATCCCTGACATCGAAGGTCTTATTTCCCTGACCAAATCGTAATTAAAAAAAAAAAAACCATGTCTTTACAACAGCTTTTCAGACACAATTTTATTATTATCATTATTATTAGTTGTTACATTATATAAAATTAATATTAATATCAGTATTACGAGACTTGTTCAATAATTTTTGCCTCCTGGTCCGTAACTGGACATATAAATGTAAGTATAGATGTCTCCAGTAAAATCTATTTCCCTGACAAATGCATGAAAATAGCCCTTCTTCCCTGACTATCCCTGACCACGTTTCATTTCCCTGACTATCCAGAATGTGGGAACTCTGAAAGCTTTATTTATGGAATACCCACTTTCCGCAGCTGCATTACCGTGTGATAATATGAGGCACAATTTCACTATATGCCAGAGCTCAGAATATTTTGTCTTGTTCAAAATATTCGCAAAGAACGCATCCAGTCTCATATTCACCGTATCGTCACTGATATACTCTTGAAAATATTCTCCTAAAACTCCTGTCGAGTCGAGGCAAAGAGACGAGCATTGTAGCTTAGCCCTTTCGGCAACGTTTTCGGTAATCCTATTGCAATCATGTAGTGCTTGAAGAACTATTTTAATCCTGCTTTGACCCAGTTGTGGATTTGTGATGATGAGATTGGGATCAAAACACGTAATGCCTCTTACAATTTTGTATTTTAGAGGACTTTTCTCAACGATCTTTTGAAAGGTGGCAATCAGAAATCGCTGGCAGTCATACATGAAACCAATAATTTCTCTTTCTGAAAGACCTTTGGTGCGAAGGTCTTTTAGCATGTGATGTAACAGCCTGTCGGCCCATGTTACTCAATGCAAATGTTTTGTGACACACTTTACAGAACGCTTTTCCTTTATCATCAGAGACACTGTTCAGCTAGCCTTCAAATTCAGGATGCAGTTTGGGATCAAGCCACTGATCATTAAAAAATGTTTTCTTGGTTGCCATGTCCTGTTAGTAGACAAATGCCTTATTTTAAATTATTTGTTTTTGCTATACTATCATACACGTAATAATAATAATAATAATAATAATAATAATAATAATAATAATAATACGAGGGTTGTTCAAAAATGTTTGCCTCCTCGTTCGTAACTGGACAAATAAATGCAAGTATCAGATACAAAAAAGTAAGAGAAAAAAATGGTATCAAGAAAATAAGAATGAAAAACGCTTAATAATACGTTAAAAAAGACACTTACTAATGATGCGATGAATGTTAAAATCATTATGAACTAAATAAGTAAAATTATTATTCTTAATACTAATAAAAATTTTTAATTTCTAAAAACAGACTTACCTCGGCTGAATTTTCACAATATGGAGATGAATAAGAACTGAAGACAACATGACAATCAATCGACAAGTAAATCTAACACCAAGACAATCGAACAGCGCAGGGAAAAACGAAACGAGCGGTCCGAAAGCAACGATTTCACTGCCATACTCATCCAGGCAGTAACCAGGGGAAGTACACTAAACTAGGCAAGAAGCCAGATGAGACCTAGTTAAGTCATCCAGTGGATAAGATTGGGTCCTTTCCTATAAGGACGAATAGGAGAGATGGCCTTTTGGATGTCGTCAAAATTGATGTCCAGGACGTGTCGAGGCCTGCGATGCCTGAGGAAACTTCTAAACGTGAGTGGATGCTCCAGAATATCTGCAACCAGAGGATTGGGATGGTCCTTAATCTTCAAGGGAAACTTCTTCAGTGACTCCTGTACATAGCTACCAATGGGAGGTATCTCAAAATCGTCGGAAATAGAAGTATTTGTTGCAACTCTCCTGTCAAGTTAGGCAAATGTCCTCAAGGTAACGTTTTGGAAGGTTTGGAGGTCCTTCGATCTGGACTTACATATTGTAGCCCAGGCAGGCTTACTATAAAGCAAGATGGTTCGGATTACCGTCCTGTACAGCAATAGTTTGCAGTCCAATGAAAGCGCGCTGTTTCGCCCCAGAAGAGCTACCAGACTGAATTTTGCCCTGTTGATGGCGTAGGAGATATGATCGCCCCAGTTTAACTTGGCTTAAAATTACCATGCCGAGGTATTTGTAATGTTTCACCCATTCGAGCTCTTTACCAGAAAGGAACAGAGGACTCGGGTGTTTCCGAAGTTTCTTAGTAATGAACATCGCCTTGCACTTGTCAACGTTTAGGTCGAGTCTCCACTTTGCAAACCATTTCTCGCACAGATGTAAGGCCTTTTGTAACCGTGATATGACGTGAGCTGGAACGCGGTCAGTGGTCATGATGGACGCGTCGTCAGCGAACAGATACAGCTTGCATTTTGTAAACGTTGGGAAGTCATGGATGAAAAAGTTGAAGAGTGCAGGGCCTAGGACAGAACCCTGGGGAACACCAGCTTTGACGTCACACGGGTTGGACATGGAGCCACCAACCTTGCCACGAAATATCCTGCTCTACAGAAAGGATCTAATCAAGGCAATAAGATCGTCCGGAAAACCACAAGTAATCATTTTGTAAATCAAGCCTTCGTGCCAAACCTGATCAAAAGCTTTTCGGACATCCAAAAAGACAAGAGCACCATTTTTAGCACAGTTAAGAGGTGTGTTTAAATCTGCAATAAGCCTCCAGATCTGGAGTTGGCAGGAGTGACCTGGTTGAAAGCCGAATTGCTCTTCACGATCAAGATTGTTAGCCACACAGAAGTCGTTAAATCTCTTAAGAATGACGCGTTCAAACACTTTTGATAGCATAGGTAACAAGCTTATAGGCCTATAGCTGACAGGGAGAGCAGGGTTAAGACCAGGCTTTTGTATGGTAACGATAACAGACTCTTTCCACTGGTCGGGGAAGTAACCGTGTCTCCACCAGCAGTCATTCATGGCTTTGGTAATGATCGAGACAATATTAGAAGGCAAGCTACACCACAATCGACAATCAAACAGCGCAGGGAAAAACGAAACGAGCGGTCCGAAAGCAACGCTTTCACTGCCATACTAATCCAGGAAGTAACCAGGGGAAGTACACTGAATTAGGCAAGAAGCCAAATGAAACCTAGTTAAGTCATCCAGAGGATAAGATGGGGTCCTTTGCTATAAGAATGATAGAGTTGATCGTTGATTGACGAGGAGCTATGAGATCCAGTATTCGGGTAAGATGGCCTTTTGGATGTCGTCGAAATTGATGTCCTGGACGTGTCGAGGCCTGCGATGTCTGAGTAAACTTCTAAACGTGAGTGGATGCTCCAGAATATCTGCAACCAGAGAATTGGGATGGTCCTTAAGCTTCGGAAGCAACTTATTCAACGACTCATGGACATAGGTAACATTTGGAGGTATATGGAAATCTTCAGCAATTGAAATATTTGTTGCGACTCTCCTGTCAAGTTGGGCGATAGTCCTCAGAATAACGTTTTGGAATGTTTGGAGATCCTTCCATCTGGATTTGCATATTGTAGCCAGGCAGGCATACCATAAAGAAGAATGGTTCGTATAACCATCTTATAAAGCAAGAGTTTGCTATACATTCCAAGGGCGCTGTTTCGCCCCAGAAGAGCAACTAAACTAAACTTATCCTTCTTTGCTTTATTTATCGCATAGGAGACGTGATCACTCCAATTTAGCCTGGCATCTATCATCACTCTGAGGTATTTGTAATTCTTAACCCATTCGAGCTCTTTACCAGAAAGGAAGAGAGGACTCGGTGGTTTCCGACGTTTCTTCGTAATGAACATTGCCTTGCATTTGTCAACATTTAGGTCAAGTCTCCTCTTTGCACACCACTTCTCGCACAATCGTAAGACCTTTTGTAAGCGTGATATAACGTGAGCAGGATTGCGGTCAGTAGTCATGATGGCTGCGTCGTCAGCAAAGAGATATAGCTTGCACTTGGTAAAAGTTGGGAAGTCATGGATGAAAAAGTTGAACAGTGCAGGGCCCAAGACAGAACCCTGCGGAACACCAGCATTGACGTCACAAGGGTTAGACATAGAGCAACCAACCTTGACAGGAAATGTCCCGTTTGACAGAAAGGAACTAATCAAGGTAATCATGATCACGTCATAAAAGCTGCCGCTGGTGAAGAAAGTCACGCAGTTTTCATTTGATTATCTTCGCAGAAATGCAGGCTGCCGATGACCTTCTTTAGATCCAGGAACAGGTGATAGCCACTATATGCATGCTCCGAGCTGTAAGACGAGTGTCAAGTTTTTCCCAACTAATCAGATTTTTTGTTTGGGAACAACTTGACCATCCGCTTTACAATCCGGACTTCGCTTCCAGTGGCTAACACCTTTTCCGGGATCTTAAGGAGATCATCTGCGATCTGCATTTCAGTGACGATGAAAAAGTGAAAACTGCGTGACTTTCTTCACCAGCGTCAGGTTTTATGAAATGATCATACGAAGTACACTGAGCGCTATGACAATTGCTTAAATAAACATGGAAACTAAAAAGAGAAATAGTTTAAGGTATATAGAATCTGGTAAAGAAAAAAATTTAGAAAAAATATATAGTAGTTTTGTTTTTATTACAAAACGGATCTAGTGATAAAAAACCGTAGATATCTGCGTGGTACCCCGTTTGTGATTTCCGAAGACCTCACGGCTAGCAGATATCATCTTCTACGTGCTGCCAAGGATAAATTCGTTCCTTGTTAGGCGTGGTCCTTTGGCGGAAAGATTATGACTAAAAACCCGTCTGGTAAAACGATCATATTACGTAGTTTGAAAGATCTTCAAACCGTGGCATGATTTTGTTTGATAACGAGTTCTTACAATTATGTATGCCTAACTACCTTTTGTTAATTTTACTGTTACGTTATACCCACTGTATGGAATTAATTATTTATGATAAGATACGGCAATTTTCAACTACTTGTTTTTAATCATTATGTAATTTGACTTAACTTCCTGCTCTAGTAATAACTTTGAAATTACTTATATTGTTAGGTTGCTTTTTTTTCTCTTTCTTCTCTTTTTATATTAGTACCCTTGGCCCACTGGCTTGGGCTTTTGACTTTTCTTTTTTATTCTTTTGTGACGTTTTGACGTGTTGAATTGTTAGAATCACATAAAAAAGACTTGGTCATTGAAATGAGAATCTACTTTACAGTATTTGGTCATGCGAATGCAAAATTTTGAGAATTCTTGTGATTTAAGTTAGCAGTGTTGAAAGAATTGGGAATTGTAAAAAGGGATAAAAGTCACGTGCATATGATTGTGGATTAGCAGGAGGGAAGGTGTTGAGACAGGATGTAGCTGTCTTTTGAGTAGTGTTTGGTTATATGTAAAATTGGTCTTTGAATTTATTGATTCTTAGAAGCATTGAATTAATAGGACGGTTGTTTGTAAGATGGATTATAAGTAAGAATTGAAATAATAATGATTTCTTCATTAATACATGTGGGATTATTATAAGATGTGAAAGGGAGAGATGACCGGAAACAGCTTCTCTATTTAAACGAGAGCAAAAGAGGAAAGCTCAAGAGTCTGCCAAGGAGATAACAGGAGGGAGGCTCAGCGCACTCTTCTCTTGGTTGTGATTTTATGACAGCAAGCTGGAACTTTGGAGGGAGGGAGCTGGTCGAGATTCGTAGGGCTGCTGCGGAGCCTTCGCGGCAAGTTAAAGCGATCTGGTGCCTTCTCCTTCCAAATCTGAGCTCGTGGAGGCTCATCTCTTGCGCTGGGTGGCATCTCCTCCGAACTCTAATTGGTCACGTGATTATATCAGCTTGTAACCGAAAGTTCCAAATTTTATGAATGAGGAGGGAATGTCCATGTAAATCTAGTCAACTTTTACTAGATTCGTTTTGTTCCGTTGACCATTCTACAATTTTTATTTTATCTGGATGCAAATCTTATACGGATTGCAAGGAGTGAAATTTGTCTTCCGAGTGGTTGCATGAATGAAATAGAAGCACCATCTGCACATAGTGCAGTAATCATTGGATGTACGATATCAATATTCATCAAAGTGTGGCGAATTAAAGGAGATACCTGTTGTGAGCAATCCGTGTGGTTGATGCGTGTCATTAAGATAAGAAGACAACTTCATACTTGGAATTTTCCGTCGAACTTGGTGAGAACAGTTTGAGCCATTGATTGCTAAGATTCATAAATGGCCCGTATGTTGATTAATAAGTAATTTGAGTGGGCTATTTTAGAAAGGAGCCTTAAAGGATTTAATTATTCTCAGTGTGGTTGAAAGAACTATAACTATTGGTGATATGTATATATATTTCTCATTTATTGAATTTTTATTCCACTATAGTAATTTTAGGTAACGGGAATTTTAGAATTAATTTTCTTCTTTGATCTGGATAGACTATAGGTGGTGTTGGCCTCACGTGCCATTGCAGAAGCAGAGCTGACACCACTTGATAAACAGGGGAAAATATTCGCCAATGATCCTAATACTGATATTTATAATTGTGTATTTCGTGAAATTTCTAAGATAATTAGCATGTATCTATTTGTACATTAACATTGACATATACACTGAGTTAGCAAAACTCATGGGATAGCAAGCACATTGATTGATGGGCATGGCTCACGAATTCACAGGGGTAACGGATTCTGGGAATGGACCATTAGACGTTGTGGGAAGAGCTTGGATAAGTGATTAATCAGAAATGGCACATCGTCGCGAGTTGACGTCTTTTGAACGGGGTATGATAGTAGGTGCCCGACGCATGGGATGTTCCATTTCGGCAGTGGTGCAGGAATTTGGCTTTCCCCGCTCAACTGTCTCCAGGGTGTATCGGGAATGGCTGGATGAAGGCATCACAGTGCACAACAGGCACCATACCGGGCGTCCAGCTGCCCTGAATAATCGTGACCGGCGACACCTGGGACGAATGATTCAGAGAGACAGGAGCGCAACAGTGCAGCAAATCACAGACCAGTTCAATACTGGCCGCACTAGAAACGTCTCTCGGTGGACAATCCGTCGGAATCTGCATGCCCTCGGGTTTGGCAGCCGTCGCCCTACACGGGTGCCAATGCTTACCCAGCGTCATCGGACACTCCGGCGTGCATTTGCCACCAACCATCTTGGCTGACTCTGCAACAGTGGCGTAACGTCATATGGTCATATGAGTCACGATATCAACTGTACCAAGCTGATGGGAGGCACCGTGTGTGGCGCAGACCTCACGAAACGATGGATCCCGCATGCCAACAGGTGGTGGTGCAGGGTGGTGGGGCGTCAGTGATGGTCTGGGGTGCATTTTCCTGGTTTGGAATGGGCCCACTGGTTATCCTGAACCAAACTTTGAATGGTCCACGGTATCGTCAACTCATCGGAGACCATCTGCACCCGTTTTTGACATTTCAACACCCTGACGACGTAGCAGTCTTTCAAGATGACAATGCTCCATCACATCGCTCCAATGTCGTCCGCGAATGGTTCGAGGAGCATGCAGGAGAGGTCCAACGACTGAGCTGGCCAACCCGGAGCCCTGACATGAATCCCATCGAGCATATCTGGGATGCTGTTGAAGTCAGGCTCCGGGCACTGGATCATCCGCCCACGAACGGGCAGCAACTATCTTCGGCTCTGCAGAGTATCTGGTGTCAACTGCCTCCAGAAGTGTACCAGGGACTTGCAGACTCACTACCACGCCGTATTGCTGCACTCCACAGGGCCAGAGGTGGCCCGACCAGATATTAAGTAACTATCCCATGAGTTTTGCTAACTCAGTGTATTTCCAAAGTAAATGAAATGATGCTCAAATGTAGAATACACTATACAATTTTTGTTTTGCGAGTAAGATTAAAGTAAGCCTAATCTAATGGTCATATCATCAATGCCTTTGTGGCTGTACCAATTCTTTTTTGTTTATAACTCGACAGAATTGGATATACCGGAGTATGAGTTTCTTTTGCCTTCGAACTTTCAACATATACGTTTCCGATCCTCACAACATAAATTTCACAGGAATATCATAGACATGAACCCTTTTGCAAGCGTACAAGTGATGAAGGATGCCTGTGGCCGTTCCACAGGTAACATTCAAATGTGAATAATACAAAACGATCCCAGAAGATATAATTTATCAAATGTTAATGAGGTATCGGCAGCGTTTGAGCTGACGATGGAGAACCAGTTACCATTTGAGCGAGATATATGCGTCTATCCAAGCAGGAGAACAACTGACAACATATGTCGATTTTGATTCCGAACTATGATCAAATGACTTACCCGTTGCAGTTTCCTCATGGAGAAAAAGGCTGGAAGTTGAAATTCAGGAGCACTAAAGCGACGACAGTCAGCACGAAAGGCCAAGACGGTTTAATCTGGTGTTGCAAGCGGGGAAACTTACTTAGCAGTATATTATGGACGCGTTTTAAAAATTGAAGAAGACCGGCTACAGTGGGTGAAAGAAAATAGAAGACTCTGAGAGTGGAGGCTTACTACTTGGATTAATGAATTTCGTTCACAA
>JAHWFO010110235.1:0-29557 GCA_023313115.1 Rhysida immarginata | reverse complement strand
ATCAAAATGGCTGATACAGCTGTCTGATTCAAACTGCTGATCCAACTGGTTGATCCATTTAGCTTATCCTATTGCTGATCCAAATAGCTGATTCATTCGGCTGATGTATTTAGCTTATCCAAATGGCGGATCCATTTGGCTGATTCAAATTCAGTTCCAAATGGGTAATCCGTTTGCTGATCTAAATGTTTGATCCATTCAGCTTTTCCAATGACTGATCCATTTGGCTTATCAAAATGGTTGATCCAAATAGCTGATCCATTTGGCTGATCCAAACGGCTAATTTAAATTGCTGAACTAAGTGGTTGATCCATTTAGCCTATCCATTTAACTTATCCTATGGCTGATCCAGTAGGCTGATTCAAACCGCTGATCCAGTTGGCTGAACCAGTTGTCTGATTCAAACCTCTGATGTATTTAGTTTATAAAAATGGCTGATCCATTTGCTGTTTGATAATTAGTTTAGGAATGCCATTTAGTTTCGCTAACCATGGACTTAAACCGTGGTCATCGAGCGTTTAAGTTAAACTGCTACTTAACGGCTGGTCAAGTCCTAACTTCGCTTGGTGCAACGCAGAAAACTTTAACCGGAACTTTAACTGAGATTGTTGCAACCGGCCATAAGAGGTGATTTTTTTTGAAGTATTTTTAATCATTCTTTTTTCATTTTTTCTCTAGTGTCGGTGAGGTTTATCACTCGTTTCCTACAGACACGTTGTCACAGTCGATGAACGTGCCCCAGCTTGTTCAGAATACAAATACGGAATCATCTTCAGGAATTATTACCAATGGTCCTTGTATGATGCAAATTGTTTGTGGGCTGAGTCAACAGATCGACAGGTAACATGTTGGACCTGAGGTTGTTTATGTTAAACTTTAGTTTTAGAATTATTTTTATAACGTAATGCAATTTGTTTCGTGTTTCCCTGCCTCTTCAGACTCTTTGACGATGCTGCAAGCAAACTGAACTTACAAGCATTGATCAGTTTTCTTACTGAATTATGTGCAGCTAGTCAAGTGCAGTTATTCAGTGAGATGACAAAAAGGAAAAACACTCCATTGCCATCTTCGTCTGCTAGGAGTTCGGGGAAACAAAGTGGGGGTGGATTATTACTTCTTTACCGTTTGGGAGATGTGATGCTGAAGTGCATTCGCAGTGGCCGTCCGTTAATCCATATCATGAAAACATGGAGTATCGTAGGCCCTCATTTCATGGAGGTACATAATTTAAACTTTGTTCTTCTTTTAACGGCTGGTTGCAACAACGTCGGTTAAACCGACTCTAACTTTCGGTTAGTTAACAATCGGTTAAGTGCTTTAACTGGAAAACGTTGCACCATCTCTAGTTAAGTCTCGGTTAGCTAACTAGAGTAACGAGGACTATAATTGGTTCGCTTTGCTCCAACAATTTCCGGTCAACATGGCTGATTGTTTTCCATTAGCTGTTTGATATTTAGCTTATCGAAATGGCTGATCCATCTGCCGTATCCAAGTGGGTTGATCCATTTAGCTTCTCCCAATGACTGATATATTTAGCTTATCCCCAAATGGCTGGTCCAGTTGTTTAATTGAAACCGCTGATCCGTTCGGTTGATCTATGTAGCTGATTCCAATTTCTGATCCAAGAGGTCGATCCATTCAGTTTATTTCAATGACTGATCCATTTAGCTTATCCCAATGACTGATCCATTTAGCTTATCGTAATGGCTGATCCAGTTATCTAATTCAAACCGCTGATCCAAATGGCTGATCCAGTAGGCTGATTCAATTTGCTGATCCAGTAGGTTGATCCATTTGGCTGATTCAAATGGTCGATCCATTTAGCCTATCCATTTAGCTTATCGTAATGCCTGATCCAGTTATGTGATTCAAATAGCTGATCCAGTAGGCTGATTCAATTTGCTAATCCAAATGGTTGATCCTTTAGCTTATCCTAATGCTGATTCAGTTGTCTGATTCAAACTGCTGATCCAAATAGCTGATCCAGTAGGTTGATCCATTTGGCTGATTCAAATGGCTGATCCACTTACCTGATTAGTTATCTTATTCAAACCTCTAATCCATTTAGTTTATCAAAATGGCTGATCCATTTAACTGATTCATTTGGCCTGTCCATTTAGCTTATCGTAATGGCTGATCCAGTTATCTGATTCAAACCGCTCATCCAAATAGCTGATCCAGTAGGCTGATTCAATTTGCTGATCCAAATGGTTGATCCAGTTAGCTTATCCTAATGCTGATTCAGTTGTCTGATTCAAATTGCCGATCCAGTAGGTTGATCCACTTGGCTGATTCAAATGATCAATCCATTTAGCCTATCCATTTAGCTTATCGTAATGGCTGATCCAGTTATGTGATTCAAATAGCTGATCCTGTAGGCTGATTCAATTTGCTAATCCAAATGGTTGATCCTTTAGCTTATCCTAATGCTGATTCAGTTGTCTGAGTCAAACTGCTGATCCAATTAGATGATCCAGTAGGTTGATCCATTTGGCTGATTCAAATGGCTGATCCACTTACCTGATCAGTTGTCTTATTCAAACCTCTGATCCATTTAGTTTATCAAAATGGCTGATCCATTTAACTGATTCATTTGGCTGATCCATTTAGCCTGTCCATTTAGCTTATCGTAATGGCTGATCCAGTAGGCTGATTCAATTTGCTGATCCGTATGGTTGATCCATTTAGCTTATCCTAATGCTGATTCAGTTGTCTGATTCAAACTGCTGATCCAAATAGCTGATCCAGTAGGTTGATCCATTACGCTGATTCAAATGGCTGATCCACTTACCTGATCCAGTTGTCTGATTCAAACCTCTGATCCATTTAGTTTATCAAAATGGCTGATCCATTTAACTGATTCATTTGGCTGATCCGTTTAGCTTGTCTAAATAGCTGATCCAATTTGGCTGTTTGGTAATTAGTTTATCCAATTAGTTAAAAATATATTTCTGTTTAGGAATGCCATTTAGTTTCGCTAACTGTGGTCATCGACCGTTTAAGTTAAACTGCTACTTAACGTCTGGTTAAGTCCTAACTTCGCTTGGTGCAACGCGATAAACTTTAACCGGCACTTTAACGAAGAGTTAATTTTAACTGAGTTTGTTGGAACCGGCCGTGAGATTCTTGTTGATGAAAAATCTAAGAAATGTAAACTTACAAAAGTCTTATCTTTTTTATTTCTATTTTACCTTTTCTCGTACAACCTGTGACAGTTAAGTTCGGTGAATGACGTCACACCCTAATCTGTGCGAGCTTTACGCGAGTAACAATGCATGTGAATACAAGCCCAGTCATTGTTGAAGCAAGTTCAGACAGGTCACGTTTGTGCGTGCAATGGTTTAGCAGATGTGCTCGTTTCTTCAGTAGAAGGTGTAGCGTGCGCACGTAACTGTGGATAATGGATCAAAGAGGAACACTGCCGTAATCGTGCAACAGTTTCTGGCCAACAAAGGGGTCGTATCCATAGCTCATCCACCTTATTCACCAGACTTGGCACCGGCAGACTTTTTCTTGTTCCCACGCCTGAAACGGGCCTTAAAGGGACACAGATTTGCGGACATTCCAGACATTCAAGCAAACGTGACACGTGAACTTAAAACCATCCCTAAGGAGCTTCCAGGACTTATACACCCGATCCCAAAAGTGTATTGCCTTCCAGGGTGATTATTTCAAAGGACAATAAAGTAAATGTGGCTCTATCTGTTTTGCATTTTGTTGTGTGAACTCGTTCACCGAACTTAATTGTCAGAGGTCGTAATCATTGTGAGTTTAGCCTAGTAGGGGATTAGCCTACTGAGGCCCTGCTCGATCTTCTAAGCTTGTTAACGTCCATGCCCTCAGCGGGATTCGAATCCGCTACACGCTGGTGTCGAGAGAGACGAGACCTGTGCCTTTGCACTTTCGCCCATTGATCTGGCTTAAAAAGTCTGTTAAAGAAAAATAGGGTCCGCATCTTTTCGACGCTGACAGTTCGCCACCATCGATTCGACACGAGATTATGAGAACATCGCATTTATTAAAAACTCATTCCATCATAAAATCATGAGCTATTTCGCGCAAGTACTCACAAAAAGGGCGATTGGCGATGTCTCGAACCAAAGCAAGGATTCTCTCATCTGCTCGTGCATACTTAGAGTTGGTACGACTACGAAATTTGATACTGATTGCGTCATATGCTTTCTGGCTATAACTGTATAAATATGTCCGCTCCGCTAGCAGTTTGCACCAAGGAGGAATAACAAACAGCGATCCAATTTCTCTGGTTCAAACAATCAATTTGAATTTTGAGGTGCTGGCGCAACCTCCCTACAGCCCAGATCCTGCTCCCTCAGACTTTCATCTGTTTGGGCCACTTTTGCACTTTTGCATGTTTAAGTCGGTGGAAAATCGACGACCTCGCAGAGCATCCTTAGGCGGCCCAGTATCAAATCAGTATCAAATTTCGCACACGTGATCATAGTCATACCAACTCTAAGCACGCATGCGCAGAAGATTGTGTGATAACCTTGAAGTTGTGTTATGGCGTAAGTGTAGATAATTTTTGACATGCCCTCGTACTTGCGTCACTTCGTCGGAGGATCCTGCCCTCTAACGAATTCTTCGTACGTCTGGTCTCTCCCTGCCTGAACTTTCCTAATTCCATCTATAAACTTCCACAGAGTTGGATGATCCATCCCCAGTTCGGCGTGCTTCCACATAGTTGTTCGTTTTATCTTGCCCATATTTGCGATGGAGTTTGGAGCAGAAATGGAAGCCAATCAGGACATTGTGGACAACCTGTGGGTGTCAGATGAGGCCTTCTTCCATCTGTCAGGTGACGTTAATAAACACAACGTTCGTTTTTAGGGTTCCCAGCACCCTCACGAGATCCTAAGTCACCTCTTCATCCACGAAAGGTTATGGCTTGGTGCGCGATTTCCAAAAGAGGCATCATTGGTCTGTTCCTTTTTGAGGGCACCGTAACGCCACAGGCTTACCTTAACATGTTGGAAACCTTGTTCATCCCCGAGCTGCGAAGGAGGCGTATACCGCTTCGACATCAATGGTTTCAACAGGATGAGGCTAGGCCTCACACCACTAACGAAGTGCTACTAGACTTTCTCAATCAGAAATTCGGAAATCGTGTCATTTCAAACAGGTTTCCAGATCGATTTGGGGGGGCTTTCTTTGGCCTTCTACGAGTCCTGACCTAAACCCATGTGATTTTTATCTTTGGGGGTTCCTTAAAGACAGTGAGTTCCCTACAGCACCAAGAACCCTGGACAAGCTGCGACAAAGCATCGTCGACTGCTGCACCCTTGTGGATGCAGAAATCCTGGATAGAGTTACGAACAACTTCACCATTTGGCTGCGAGCAGTTCAAAACGTTCGTGGTGGCCACATTAAGCATACGTTAAGTTATTACCGAGCCTATAAGTATAGAAAAATGTTGAAATTGTTTATTCTGTTTATAAAAATTAGGCTGCTTGCCATAAAGACCGAACCATCTCCAAGAAGGCTATTTCGTGCATTCACGACATAGTGATGTCACTCCTGGCATCTCAGAATGAGCTCCCACATTTTCATTTCAACGAAGCATTATTCAAGCCCTTTGAGAATCTCCTGTGTTTGGAACTTTGCGACACCGACGTGCAAGATCAGGTGACGTTTGGAGTTTGAATGAATATTTGAAATTTTGTCGTTTAACTGGTTTTTTAATTTTGTATTTTTTTTTTTTTTAACGATTTTAGATCATTAGTTCTATTTGCGAGTTCGTAGAAGGAAGCACGACGGAAATTCGTTCAGGATGGCGCCCATTGTTCGGAACTTTGCGAGCCGTTCATCCTTCGTCGCTGTCCGTCCCGAATCTAGAAACGCTTTCTTCCAGCGGGCACATGCACGTTGTTATGGACGTCTTCGAAGCCTTTCTTGGAACCGATAACGTGCTGGTGTTCACGAACGCTGCTGTCGATTGCATCCTATGTCTTCTCAAACACATTCGTGGCTCTGGTAAGTTTTATTTGATATTAGTTTTGAAACTATTCGCAGTCATCAGCCCTCTAGCGGCCAATGACTCAAGCTTCCAATATGGCCGCCGAAGGGGGAGGTGAACAGCAGTCGATATCTCACAGCATGGCAGCTAGTGATGCAGCTACTTTAATAAGGATGAACCATTGCTGATATTTTAAGTTCTACCCCACATGAGATAAACCTAATTATCAACCCTTGCCAGGGTACTGAATCGGCCTCGATGGCCTCAGGGTTTGCGTGATCGCCTCTGATGCCCGAGGACACGGGTTCGACCCCGGCCGAGGACGACGACGAGGAATTTTTCAGGGGGAAAAATCCTGAGATCACGCACTTCCTTCGGAAGGGAAGTAAAGCCGTTGGTCCCGTGTAGTCGTTTACCGGCTGCACGTTAAAGAACCCTTGAGAGCCAAAATTTGCGGCCCCTATAACGCCGTCCTGAAATGACCATGGCAGTTGAAAAGGACGTTAATACCAAACAAACCACACCAGGGTACTGATCATATAAAGGTACTAATCAAAACATAGCTCGCGCAGCGAAAGAAGGGGTCAGTCAGATTCGTTCTCTGTTCGACAGCACATATCTAGCGATTAACGAACGATTTGGCAGACAAATCTTGCGATGAAGAATCTGCTATCACAGCAAAGATGGGAGCAACAACCAATCGGATTCAAGCACAGGTTGGTCGTTTAGGTGTTTCTGGCTTCAGTGAAGCATGGGGGGGGGGGGGGGTTGTCAAGACTAACCAGTTGATTCCTGATATCTTTCTCTTTCGGTGTGATTTTGTGTCCTTTTGATAAAAAGCATCAGACTGGGGAGATTGTGACTGTGGCTGAATGCATCAATCGCTATCTTCATCGCAAGATTCGTCGTTCGTTAATCGCTAGATATGTGCAGTCGATAAGAGAACGAATCTGATTGACCCCTTCTTTCGTTGCACGAGCTATATGTTTTGATTGGTCCCTTTATGTGCTCAGTACCCTGGCAAGGGTTGATAATTAGGTTTATCTCACGTGGGGCGGAACTAACACTGCTACCCCGTAGCACAAGGGCTATTATGTGTATTGAAGGCGAAGATGTTGAGCACCCCTCTATCAAGCACCGTCTTCTTTCATTACTGGCATTCAATCCAAGTTAATTGAAAATGTCAGCGATGGATATAGAGTGGTTCGTGCTTATTAAAGTAGCTGCATCACTAGCTGCCATGCTGTGAGATATCGACTGCTGTTCACCTTCCCCCTTCGGCGGCCATATTGGAAGCTTGAGTCATTGGCCGCTAGAGAGCTGACGACTGCGAATAAAATTTGCAGTAATTGAACTAAATTTGCATTTGGGTGTTGTATTTTTTTTCCGTTAAAGCTGACAACTTTGAAGAAAAGGAAAATATTAACAACAACAATAACGACGAGAATTGGAGCGAGCAGAATCCTGCATCTCTCAATTTGTGCTTGGCTGCCTTAAAGTATCTTCATCGCTATGCTGGTATTCTGGGATCAATGTATAAAATGCCGTCTTGTCCTCTTTTCCATGCTGCTCACAGGTATAACGCAACGTTATACGAGGGCGATTCAATAAGTAAGTTACGAATCGTGATTTCAACGTAATCTCCGTACAAATTTAAGCGCTTGTCCCATCGTTTCGCAACAAGTCCCTGGAAACCTGTGGCATGCTGGTTGCTGTTGGAACCACGCGCGCACTGCTCTTTCGACTGCTTCATCGTCAGGAAAGCGTTCTCCCGAAAGATGATGTTTCAAAGGGCCAGGCAAGCGGAAATTGCTCGGGGCGAGGTCTGGGCTGTAAGGTGGATGTTGGTCTGATTGGCACTGTGAGGACAGGCATTGTCATGCAGCAGCAACACCCCTTTATTGAGGAGCCCTGGTCGCTTCCAGCGTATGGCGGCATAAAGTTTCGTCAGAATCGTGCAGTACGAGGCTGGAATTCAGTGAGCAGTACGCCTTGGCAATTCCAGAACACCGTCAACATGACTTTCCTGGCCGATGTTGTCACTTTAAACTTTTTGTGTGCTGGGGACGAGGGATGTTTCCACTGCATGGAGGCTTCGTTTCAGGCTCATAATGGTGCACCCAAGACTCGTCATCAGTGACGATCCGAGAAAGCATGTCGTCCCTTTCAACTTGGTAGCACTTGAGATGCTGCATCAACGAGCCCATTCTCTGGCTATCGTGTTGTGGTGTACAGGGTGCATTATGAAAGTGGGAAAAATAGGTTTATTGATCCGCTTGGTACAAATGGTTAAAATTCTTCAAAATAGTCTCCTCCTGCATCAATACACTTGCGGAGACGATTCTGCCACGCCTGGAAGGCACCCTGGAATTCCTCGACTGGAATGTTTTTCAGGAACCTTGTAACATGAGCTTGGATGTTCTCCACCGACTCCGAGTGCTTTCCCTTGAGCTCTCTGTTCAGTCGAGGAAACAAAAAAAGTCACACGGAGCCAAGTCAGGGCTGTAAGGAGGCTGGGGCACAACAGGGGTCTTGCTTCGGGTCAGGAAGTTGGGGGCATTGTCGTGGTGGAGCTTGAAGACATCTTTGATGTCAGTTTCTGTTGCATTCTTCCCAAGCCGCACCCAAAACTTGATTGTGTACCGCTGTTCCAGCGAACGCTCCATCGTGCCGTCACGCAATCGAAAAACAGACTTCGTGCGAAGACAGGTCCTACTGCTCGGAGCGAACTGAGACCGGGCGCGTTTGGAAGGGCAGACCCCCCCACCACATTATTCGACCAGTCGGAGCACGCTGCGATGGATAGTCGCGTCACAATAAAATTATGCGCATTACTTTCATAATGCACCCTGTAAGCTGGCGTGGCACCCAGCGGGAGCACACTTTATTGAAGCCTAGCTGCTCATGCATCTCGGGATTGCATTCACGAGTGATGGACGGCAGGAGAAGGAATTGGATGCTCGGATCAGTGCAGCAAGCTGTGTCAGACGTGAACTGTGGCGATCTGTGGTAATGAAACACGAGCTGGGTAACAAAGCCAAGCTCTCTGTCTTCAAATCTATCTTTGTCCCCATTCTCACCTATGGTCAAGAGGCTTGGGTAATGACCGAAAGAGTGCGATCGCGGCTACAAGCGGCCGAAATGAGATTTCTGAGAGGTGTGGCAGGTGTTACCCTACTAGACAGAGTGCATAGCAGCACAATAAGGGAGTCTTTAGGTGTTACGCCGCTACTTCTCTGCATTGAGAGATCTCAGTTGCGCTGGTATGGCCACGTGATACGGATGCCAATGCAAACTAGTCTTCCTAGGCAGTTGTTATTTTCCAAGCCGGTAGGTAAGAGACCAAGGGGTCGGTGGATACCAGGTGGCTAGACTACATGGAGAATCTGGGTTCGAGTCGCTTGGATATTACCAGGGAGGACATGCGCCTGATGGCGGAAGATCGCGATCGCTGGAGATCCTCCATAGGGCTGCTGCCCCCGCGACCCTAACGGATAAGCGGGTGTGAAAAGTAAGTAAGTAAGTAAGCTGCTTATGCATCGTGTTGTAAGCCTGGCCACGTGAACAATCAATAGCGGCTGCTACAGCGTCGACGGTTACCCTTCCCTTTGCTCGGATGATGTCTTCGACATGCTGCAACGTTTCTGGCGTGGCAATCTCCACCGGCCAAAAGGCCCGATGTTCGTCTTTGATACTTGTCCGCCCTTCCGAGAACTTCTGCATCCAATTATGGATTGCCTGGCGGGGGGGGGGGGGGGGGGAGTGCGTCTTGTACAGTCATGTGCAGAACAATAGTTGTGCGTCACAATAAAACTAGATAGTGCTGCTATCTAGCGGTGACAGTTTCTCGCACTTAATCAAAAAATGAAGGTCGCAACTTCGATTTGTAACTTACTTATTGAATTACGTTCGTATTAACGGTATCTTCCGGGAAAAAAAAAATTTTTAAATTGCGCATGAAAAATTTTCTTAATTGGTTTTTCCAGAATTAAGCTGAACAGTTTACCGCAGTTTGTTGATCCCATCGTTTCTAATCTCGAATTGGTACACATCGATCATGAAGTAAGCCCAACATCAGATCACCTATCCGAAATTTCTAAAGAAGCGACAGAAATACTAATGAGGATCGAGCAATCGTCAGTGACGCTCGATACTCTGGATAAGCCGTCGGGTGTTCTACACGTCTGGTTCCTGTTGCTGGAAGGACTTGTTGGATCTGTTTCCATGTGCGAGCGTAAACATCAGCCTTACACAATGGAAGCGCTCTTTGTTCAGCTGCGTGCCCTCATCGATACCCCAGGTAGAAAACGCTCTTGTTTTTTTCTTTCGTGAATAAATGAATGGTTCCTTATCTTCTTCGTTTTGTTATTTACAGGACCGGAGTTTGGAATATATGCCGTTAACCATCTTTTGTTGCCCATGTTGCAAGCTTGGCTGCGTCGTACCTCTCGCATTTACCGAGGGTGGGATAATTATGCTCCAAATTTCAAGCAGTGTTGCGGGCTTTCAACGGATTTGGTTGTTGACTATGTAACCAGGCTTCATGGTAAGTTAATTTGATGGTTTAAGTAATTATACACTGAGTGAGCATATTATTATGACCTCCTGACATGTTTATGCAAATGCGCACACGGACGTCGCCACAATGTTGCTAGCAGGCTGGACCAATATAAAAAGGGAAGCTGAGTGTCGTCGACAACAGTAGACGTGTTCCATTCTTCAACAATGGGTAAACGACGCGATTTAACAGCCTTCGGACGCGGAATGATTGTAGGTGCTCGGAGCTATGGAGCGAGTATCAGCGAAACAGCAGCATTTGTGGGGTGCTCGAGAGCAGCCGTCGTTAAAGTATTTAAAGACTGGACGGGTTAGGCGGAAGACGGGGTCTGAACATTCGCGCTGTAGCCGCCCGCGGATGGTTGATGATTGGACAGAACGGAGACTGTCACGACTGGGCATCAAATCACTGCTGACCTTAACAGGGGTCCTCCAAAACGGTCTGTGAAGGCACTGTCCGCCGCACACTGCATCGCACGGGCTACAGAAGTCGAAGACCTGTCCGCACACCTTTGCTGTCTGCAGCCAACAAGCGGAAACGACTCCGATTCGCTCAGGAGCACAAGGACTAGACTATCGAGCAGTTGAAACAAATCGTGTGGTCTGACGAGTCACGATTCCTGTTACATCATGCAGACGGCCGCGTGAGAATCTGGCGGAAACGGCACGAAAGCATGGATCCCACATGCATGAGTACAACCCTTCAGGTCGGTGCAGCAATGTTATGGTCTGACAGCATACCTCCGTATCATCGCCGATCAAGTCCACCCTGTCATATTGATGGCGTACCCCACTGGAGATGGGTACTTCCAGCAAGACGATGCACCATGCCACAGAGCTTGTATTGTGCTGGAGTAATTCCAGGAACACGAGTGGGACTTTACCTTACTTCGGTGGCCCCCACAATCCCCAGATCTCGCTCCAATTGAGCATTTGTGGGACAAAGTCGAACGAACCATCAAACGGCTGGATCCCCCACCGTTCAATCTAGCACAAGTAGACAGTGCTATCCATCAGGCATGGTGTCGGATTCCTCCCAACACCTTCCAACATCTCGTGGAACCAATGCCACGAAGAATCACCGCAGTATTAAAGACAAAAGGTGGCCCAACGAGATACTGAGAGGGTGGTCATAATAATATGCTTACTCAGTGTAGTTCATTGCCATCCTCTTTCATTATTCGGTCTATTTCAATGTAGCCAACTTACACGAAAATTCAATGCACCTCCTGGTTTTCCCTCTCTCTTTCAAAGAGTTTGCAAAGTTAACGCTAAGTGTGATGGGAGGTTAAGTTAAAAGAGATAGAGCTATGAAAACATTTCAATTCTTTATCTTGATGTTGGTTCAAGGCTTGGTGAGGTCATATTTTGCGGCGCATATTTCTATGCTGTGCAAAAGAATTGCAGCATTAACGCTTGCGCTTGGTGTGAACGAGCCTTTACGTGAGCTAATCATAAACAATGTGTTTTACAAGAACGTCACAATCAACAAAGTTGCGAGCATTGATGATCAAATTAACAAGGAAAACAATAAGCCGAGCTCCTAAATGATAATCCTTTACTTTGGATGAAAAAGCTAAAATTATTTGGCAGCCGGAGTCGGGTGCCAGTAATCGCGACATGTGCAGAGAATTGAATATACAACCTGTGACAATAAAGTTCGGTGAATGATGGCATATTGAGAGTGGATTGCTCGCTTACATGAAACAGCAGTTACTATCCTTCAAAGTAATCCCCGTCGATGGTAATGCACTTCTGGGAACGCCTGTACAAGTCCTGGAAACTCCTGGCGTAGTCGTTTTTAGGGACAGCCTTCAGTTTGGTCGTAACATTACGTCGGATGTCTGGCCGCTTCGGGGGGCGTCTTCTACGGTGTTCCGGCCTTCTCAGAACCGTTTAAACCACTCATAAACACGCTTCAAAGTAATAGAACTTTCTTTGTAAACTGTTGTCATCATTTCATGAGCCTCTTTCGTTCACTGATCCATTTTGGGTTTCGACCGCGCGTACTACGCCTTCTCTCTTCAATGTCCTGTTTAAACACAATAAACACACTCGCAGCGCTGATTCTCTCGAATTTGTTTAAACATGTCTCGACCTGTCTGGGGCAGGATACGACGATGGTGCACTCTTACGACCGTTAGCAATTTGGCGTTATTCACCGAACTTTATTATCACAGGTTGTATTTCACTCTACTGTGTCGACATTTTGGAAGGATAGCGAGAAAATTCGAAATTTTAATATCAAATAAAATCTTGTAAACATTCCAAGGAGAAGCTTTAGCAGTGAAGCAGAAATACATTTATACGTTTATTAAGAGGAAATTAACCCCCCCCCCCCAATACTCCCAAGTAGGATAAGGCACTCATCATTTCCGAACGTATGATATATCACATGCCATATGTTGCCATAGTTCTAAGGACCAAGTGACTGCCACCCCCGCAAATCCAATCCCACTGGAAGAATTGGGCCTAAACTTCATAGTAATGTAGATCTTGCCTAGAGGAATCTGGATACTGGATTTTACGCCTTCGCGTACCTAAATAGCACATAGATATGTTGCCCTCTCTGAATCCCACCCCTGTAATTCCGACCCCCGTATACCAATCAAAACCAAACTAAATAGTGCAGATGGATATGCCCATAGTAAGCTACATTCCGAATTTCAACCTTCTACCTCAAAAAATGTAGAAATGATGAAGGGTGATTCAAATCGTGTGTAAAATAAAACCAATAAGTAGCTCCATTTTTCCGCTACCTAATAATAAGCTTATAGATTATGAGCCGGATAAATGGCATTAAGTCAAGACCGTTCACCATGGGTGTTGGACTCCGCCAAGGGTGAGTACTGTCACCCCTCTTGTTAATTATCTTTATGGACTGGATAGACAGGGGCAGCCGAGGCGATGAGCGTGTTTGTTTGGGCGACTGCCTGGTGGAGAGGTTGCTCTTTGCTAACGACCTTGTCCTCCTTGGGTCTTCTCGCACGAACCTTCAGCATGCACTAGACCGGTTTGCAGTAGCCAGATGTGAAGAAGCTGGGATGAAGATCAGTGTGGCTAAAACCGAGGTTCTGGTCCTTTCAAGACAGCCTGCTCAGTGCGCTCTCCATGTTAGGGGAGCCTCATTGAGACAGGTGGAGAAATTCAAGTATCTCGGGATTGCATTCACGAGTGATGGACGGCGGGAGAAAGAATTGGATGCTTGGATTGGTGCAGCAAGCTGGGTAACAAAGCCAAGCTCTCCGTCTTCAAATCTATCTTTGTCCCCATTATCACCTATGGTCATGAGGCTTGGGTAATGACCGAAAGAGTGCGATCGTGGGTACAAGCGGCCGAAATGAGATTTCTGAGAAGTGTGGCAGGTGTTACCCTACTAGATAGAGTGCACAGCAGCACAATAAGGGAATCTTTAGGTGTTGAGCCGCTACTTCTCCGCATCGAGAGATCTCAGTTGCGCTGGTATGGCCGCGTGATACAGATGCCAATGCAAACTGGTCTTCCTAGGCAGTTGTTATTTTGCAAGCTGGTGGGTAAGAGACCAAGGGGTCGGTGGATACCAGGTGGCTAGACTACATGGAGAATCTGGGTTCGAGTCGCTTGGGTATTACCAGGCGATCACTGGAGATTTTTTATATTTTATTGATTATTTTATCAAGGGCTATGATGATCTTAACTTTGATTTGCAGGGAGTATGATTTTTATTTTTATTTCTTTATTCTTTTAGAATCTGGCGAATTAAATGTTATATGCGGAGTAAACCTAATGCTCAAGCAGCTGCTTCTTGTTTTAATCGAATGTATCACCCAGCCAACGGAAAGCATTTCTCGGCTAGGTTGTGCCTGTATAAGGTAATGGAGTGATTACATATCCATTAAGTTCTTAATATTTTGGGTTAAACTAGTGCGTTTAGCTGGCCAATGAATTAGAAACCCGTGATGAATTACTGTACCGATATGTAAAGCGGGGTCACAGGTCAGAAACGATTGTGATATGCAAATGAATGCAATCATGTGAGGTACATGCTCATTCCAAGCTGCAGCTGCTCAAGTTGAGCAAAATGGGGAAAACAGCAGCAGACATGTCCGAGTTCCAAAAAGGAGTTATTGTGGGAGCCCGTCTAGCTGGAGCTACCATTTCCAGGACAGTACAACTGACCAGTATCTCAAAAGATCAGGTCTCCAATGTGTTCAATGTATGGGAATGAAATCCACAAGAGTTGTTGAAACGGCAGAATTGTGGATCAAAAACAGTCAACACAGACAAAAGCGAAGGTCTACTGTGGAGCAACTGACCGCAGACTTCAATGAAGGATCGTCGCAACCCATCTCCTCCAGAACAATGCACCGAGAGTTGAAGCGAATAGGGATGGGAAGTCGCATGCCAGTGAGGAAGCCCCTGGTGTCACAGACAAACCGGAAAGTTCGCCTGCAGTGGTGTAAAGAACGGTATTGTGACTGGACAGTAGATGACTGGAAAAAGGTGATGTGGTTGGATGAGTCGCGTTGCACACCATTTTGCAACGATGGTCGGCAGAGAATTTGGCGGCAGCCCCACAAAGTGATGGACCCCTCACGTGTTGTGAACACAGTTCAAGCTGCAGGAGGAGGTGTCATGGTATGGGCCATGTTTCGTTGGTATGGCAAGGCTCCCCTGATATTCCTTGACAGTCGGATAAAAGCCAAAGACTACCTGAACATTGTTGCAGATCAAGTCCATCCTGCAATGGTGCATTTGTACGACAATGCTACTATCCATCGAGCAAGAATTGTTCGGGAGTGGTTTCTGAACATGACACCGAGTTGCAACATCTGCCGTGGCCAGCGCAAAGTCCGGATTTGAATCCAATAGAGAATTTTTGGGACATGTTGGAAAGAGGCATTCGTCGAAGGCATCCGCTTCCGTCTACTCTGCAGGACCTGAAGGTCTCTCTGATGAATGCATGGTCTGCAATTATCTTTCCTACATTGCAACACCTTGTAGAGTCCATTCCAAACCGCGTATGTTCTGTAATTACAGCCAAAGGAGGGTCACTACCACATTGAACGAAGGTTTCTAATTCATTGGCCGGTGTGTGTAGTTGCATTGGAACACGTAAAGAACAGTGCTGGTTAGATATCACACATTTAATGAACAAAATGGTTTTGATATATTGCCTTTTAGTATACACAGTGTAATAATAAAAGGATCGGGACCATGGAATATCTCGAGAAATACACATTGGATCAAAAAATCAAAGACACATGTTTAATAGTTTTCAAAAAGCTATCCAATGATACCAAACTCGAACTCCTAAGCGGATGGTTGGGAGTACGGGCAACTTTGAAATCTTATACAGGGTGTTTTTGAATTGAGTACAGATTTTTTGGGAGATGATAGAAGAGGTCCTTAGAAGTATTTCTTGTCATATGAACATGAGGTCCCCGCAGCTCCGTTTACTTCCAATACTGCATTGAACAATCAAATGACACCGGGACACTGTGTGCGTTGGTAGGCCTAGATTATTTTATTTTTAACAATTAACACGAGCAATCTACTGTATGACTTTTAGAGTAATTGTTTGAAATGATCGCCTTTTGCTTCATAGCACAATTCGCAACGCCTTATGATGGATTGATGTACGCGTGGAAACAGTTGTTGATTTGCACGGTCGCTGATGTCACCTGCTGCCGCGACAACACGAGCCGAAAATTCTTCTTTGGTATATACGGGTTTGGAGTACACCATTGATTTTATGGTTCCACATAAAAAAAATCAGTCAATGTGAGATCTGGCGATCTCGGTGGCCAAGCAACTGGTCCGCCACGACCAATCCAACGACCAGGATATGTCTCATTTAGGTAATCTCTAAGTGCTCTTGTGCAATGCGAAGGTGCGCCGTCCTGTTGAAACCACATCAAATGTCTGGTCATTAGTGGAACATCTTCAAGAAGACCAGGGAGCTCCTCCTTCTGGAAACCAAGGTATGTTTGCCCATTAAGACGGCATGGTAGGAGATATGGCCCAATCAGGATATTACTTTAAAAGTTATTACAGTAGATTGCTTGTGTTAATTGTTAAAAATAAAATAATCTAGGCCTATCAACGCACACTGCGTTCCGGTGTAATTTGATTGCTCAATGCAGTATTGTAAGTAAACGGAGCTGCGGGGACCCCATGTTCATATGACAGAAAATACTTCTAAGGACCTCTTCTATCATCTCCCAAAAAATCTGTACTCAATTCAAAAACGCCCTGCATAGGAACCCAAATTTTGAACGTGTCCTCCCCGTCTCACCCTTGACCCACAAGGGGGCACCCCGGAGAGGGCTTGATAATAGTTCAATTGTACAGCTACCTTGAAATATTTCATGGTCTCTTTTAGCGAGAAGTGCATTTCTTGAGAGAATCATAAAATCTCTTTTTCGCGATTACAGCGCCATCGGTAACGAATTTTTAAAAAACATGTTTCAGGTGAAAGTTTCGTATTTTTTCCTGTATAATCTGAATCTTCAACAAAAAATAGGCGTTCCTATCTAAGTTTTCAAAGTTACCTCCTCTCTCACTTCAAGGGTTAGGGGGTTGAGTTTGGTATCGTTGGATAGCTTTTTGAAAAATATTAGACATGCAATTTTTTCGGTCCGAAGTGTATTTCTCAAGATATTCCACTGTCATGACGTTTTTGTTATACCCCGTGTAAAGAATATGGTAAGTGAATTAGTTAACAAGGACAAGACTTTGGTGTTTTCATAATCTTTTTACGACGGTTGGGGCAAAAGTCATGGCAACTATTTTTTTTTTTTTGCCTGTGAGAAAAGTATCCGACCTTATTTTTTTTTGCGAAAACCTGATGGATTTGGATTGCGCGCGCTTGCATGAGCCGACTTTGAACCTTTGTGCGTATGCGTGAATTTTTTCGCGCCTCTCAATAGCGTCAGTTGCTGGCAATCGGCACTAGAGGGAGGTAGTGTGTTGTGCTCTCGTCGGTTTTTGATTTGAAGGAAAATGACGGAACAACTGGAGCAGCGTTACTGCATCAAATTTTGCCAGAAACTGGGCGAAAGCCAGGTGGAAACCATCCGGAAAATTCGGACGGCTTTCGGTGACGATGCTATGGGCATCACACGGATTAAGGACTGGTACAATCGGTCGGCCATCACCAAGCCGAAATGACCAGGTCATTGCCAAAACGAACGCTGTGGTGATGCGGGACCGTCGTGTGATTATCCGAGGAGTTGCGGAAGAGGTCGGCACATTCCATTCTGACCGAAGATTTGGCCACGAAGAGAGTGGCGGCGAAATTCGTGCTGAAGCTGCTGACGGCGGAGCAAAAGTTGACGTCTCACAGGACATGCTGGCCTCCGCAAACAGTGACCCCGATTTCATGAACACCATAATCACTGGTGAAGAGTCCTGGGTGTACGGGTACGACCATAGCATCGTCACCGAAAGCCTCCAAATCAAAAACCGACGAGAGCACAACACACTGCCTCCCTCTAATGCTGATTGCCAGCAACTGACGCTATTGACAGGCGGGAAAAAATTCACGCATACGCACAAAGATTCAAGGTCGGCTAAAGACCCTCAAAGTAGTCCCCTGCTACTGTCACCACACTTCTCCAACGATGTGGGAGGCGCTGAATACCATCAGCCTCTTCACTGGTTGACACAAGGCCTTGCTGAAACTTTCCTACCCACTGTGCTACTGTATGGTATGCTAGGGCATTATTCCCAAGGGCTTCCACTAATTCACTGTGACATTCACTTCCACTAATTCACTGTGACAGTTCAATCGGAGAACTGCGATTTTGATATAAGCGCGCAGCTCAACACGGGTTACTTCCATCTCGCACGACACTCACCAACTGACTGATTTCACAGCCCTCGCTGCGCTACTACCAGCTATCACAGAGCCATCTGTTGTTCTGCATACACACTATGCCTGCAGAACTTCCACACGACACGTATACGTTTGTGATCCGTTCACATATCTACATTAAAAAAAATAGTTGCCATGACTTATGCCCCAACCCTCATATATTATATACATGTACTGATGTTTCTGTTACTACTTAAACATGCTTTTAAAAATATTTCAGTGAACATCAAAGAAAGATCAGCTGAATATTATTAATTATTTCTGTTTTTATTCATTTTTTTTTTTTCATACCGGGTCGGGACACATTAATATGACCACCTGCTAATATCCAGAATATCCACCTTTAGTGGCAAGAACAGCAGCTAGTCGACGTGGCAGAGAGTCGATAAGTCCTCGGAAGGTGGTTGCAGGTATCTGGGACCATTCGGCGATCAGTGCATCCCGTAATTCCATGGTTGTGCGTGGTGGAGGGTCCGGCTTGCGGACATGGCGATCGAGATGGTCCCACAAATGTTCAATGGGGTTGAGTTCCGGGGAGTTTGGTGGCCATGTGCGCAGCTTGAATTCATCCTCAAGGTTCTCGAACCAGTCGTGGACAGTTTTGGCAGTATGGTAGGGAGCATTGTCCTGTTGAAAGCTGCCATCACCCTGAGGAAACACTGTCGACATGAAGGGGTGTACCTGGTCTGTGACGAACGTCAGGTAACGAACAGCATTCTGTGTAACCTCCAGCGGTATCAGTGGACTCAGACCATACCACGAAAACATCCCCCAAACAGTCACACCTCCCCCACCAGCCTGTCGTCTGCCAACGATGGTGTCGGGATGCCTGTTCTCAGATGCTTCCCAGCAAATTCTCCATCGACCATCCACTCTGTTCACCAGAAACCACGACTCGTCAGAGGAATCAACCCTTTGCCATTTGGCCGAGGTCCAATGGCGATAGTCCATTGCGAATTGGAGGCGTTTTCAGGCGTCAATGTGAGTGCTGTTACCTTACGCCTGCTGAGGAGCCCCAGCCTTCAAGAGGGATCGTTGCATTATCTTGGTGCTGACACGCCTAGCGGCCCCACTGTTCATTTGCTATTTTTTCTTCGGTTGCTCGAAACTGTCTGGTTCGTCCAGTCGCGTTACACCTTCACAACGGCAGCCCTAGAGCAGTTTCTGAAATGCTGCCCCCCTTGGCTCGATAGCCAATGATCATCCCCTTTTGGAGGTCCGATAGGTCACTTGCTCTGCCCATGACGACGATAATTGCTGTGTTAACGGATGCTACTACACGTCTGCTGTTGTCAGCTTTTAATGATATGCAATGATTTTTCATCTGCATACCATGGGACGTTCCAACATGTTCGAGGAGAGGTGGTCTTATTAATGTGTCCCGACCCTGTAAGTTGTACTGTAAGGTGTAAGTTAAGCGAAGTGTTTCTGTTGGACAGCTGTTAGGTCATTATAAAGTTACCATACGAATTTGTTCGTTGTGATGATGAAAAGGTAAGGGTGAGTATTCTAAATTTTGTTCTCTAGCATCTAAAGGAATATTATTCCAAAATCTATCAAGTTGAAGGGAAATTTATTTAACTTGAAGTTAGAAACTCTTCTTACGATCCGTTCTTATATTTTGATTATCAACTTAAGGTGATTATGCAGTCCTTCTCTCCCTTTTCTTTCGCTCTGTCTATCTGCACATGATAGCTTTTTCTCGTGGAGCTAACGTTTGGTTCCGTATTTTAACTTTTTTGTAATATTCATGGATTTTTGTCCTCTGAATATTTAATTAAGCCTCTCTTCTTGTTTAGGGCTTGGCTATTCAGCGGGAGACCTTTGACCTCGTTGGGGGTGGTTCTTCCCTTTGCTCAATAGGCTTTCGTTGCCGTGTGTGGGTTTTATGACCCTTTTCCGCTCTTGTACAGAAGAGTCAGCTTTAATTAGCGCGTTTTTCTTAAGTTTCGTCTTTTGTGAGAGAGTGACTCTTTTTTTTTCGATCGGATGATTCGGTATTCGACGGGTTAGCTGTCAGTTGATTGGTCGATTGACTTGCCTGCTTCTTTATGAAGTTTTAGACAGGTTTTCTCTGAGTTTTGAAGAGGCAGTTGGTGACTGACTGGCCAGGGGAGCAGGTCGGGCAGAGATTGTCGCTGGGCACCGCTGGTGCGAGATTGGACCTCGAAATTTTTCATCCACCTATTGCCGATGGCTCAACGGCCTCAAGCCTTGTCGGAGATGGATGGGTTCCCAGTCTCGTTCGACATTGTTTGCGGGTGGCTTTGCTTGACACCTGGTCGACCTCCCTCTCTATCTCCTTGGTCTCGGCCATCTCTTTTCCTCAGGCCGGGTCCTCGCCGACTTTCTCCATCTCATCAGATGTCCCAGAGAATCATCGTAGCTCCATCGGTAAGCTGAGATTATTGCAGGCAAGTATGCACCGATTTGTGTTTTACGGTCGTGTTTTGCTGTTTTTACTCGCTTACCCGTCTTTTTATCTTCTCCATTTCCTACTGTATATCCAATAACGCACTTCACTTTCTCGGTGTTGTGGGTCTGTAATTGCCTGATATACACTGAGTTAGCAAAACTCATGGGATAGCAAGCACATTGATTGATGGGTATGGCTCACGAATTCACAGGGGTAACGGATTCTGGGAATGGACCATTAGACGTTGTGGGAAGAGCTTGGATAAGTGATTAATCAGAAATGGCACGTCGTCGCGAGTTGACATCTTTTGAATGGGGTATGATCGTAGGTACCGACGCATGGGATGTTCCATTTCGGCAGTGGTGCAGGAATTTGGCTTTCCCCGCTCAATTGTCTCCAGGGTGTATCGGGAATGGCTGGATGAAGGCATCACAGTCCACAACAGGCACCATACAGGGCGTCCAGCTGCCCTGAATGATCGTGACCAGCGACACTTGGGACGAATGATTCAGAGAGACAGGAGCAACAGTCCAGTTCAATACTGGCCGCACTAGAAACGTCTCTCGGTGGACAATCCGTCGGAATCTGCATGCCCTCCGGTTTGGCAGCCGTCGCCCTACACGGGTGCCAATGCTTACCCAGCGTCATCGGACACTCCGGCGTGCAGTTGCCACCAACCATCTTGGCGGGACTCTGCAACAGTGGCGTAACTTAATATGGTCAGATGAGTCACGATATCAACTGTACCACGCTGATGGGAGGCACAGTGTGTGGCGCAGACCTCACGAAACGATGGATCCCGCATGCCAACAGGTGGTGGTGCAGGGTGGTGGGGCATCAGTGATGGTCTGGGGTGCATTTTCCTGGTTTGGAATGGGCCCTCTGGTATCCTGGACCAAACGTTGAATGGTCCATGGTATCGTCAACTCGTCGGAGACCATCTGTACCCGTTTTTGACATTTCAACACCCTGACGACATAGCAGTCTTTCAAGGTGACAATGCTCCACCACATCGTCCACGAATGGTTCGAGGAGCATGCAGGAGAGGTCCAACGACTGAGCTGGCCAGCCCGGAGCCCTGATACGAATCCCATCGAGCATATCTGGGATGCTGTTGAAGTCAGGCTCCGGGCACTGGATCATCTGCCCACGAACGGGCAGCAACTATCTTCAGCTCTGCAGACTATCTGGTGTCATCTGCCTCCAGAAGTGTACCAGGGACTTGCAGACTCACTACCACGCCGTATTGCTGCACTCCACAGGGCCAGAGGTGGCCCGACCAGATATTAAATAACTATCCCATGAGTTTTGCTAACTCGGTGTAATTCTTTCATATTTGGTCTGTCAGTAATTGTTTGCAGGATAGGTAAATCAGCAGTTTTATATAATGCAAAACATACAGGATCCCACAAAGGACTCCTTGATTTTAAGAGTAAATATCTTTGAAACGTAGATCGATAGAAGAATGAAACTGGCGGTACATTTATTTTGAAAGCCATAAAAATCTGTTACAGAAGCTTCAAAATTGGTAACAAATTAGGTACAAATGTTGCCGACAGGTGGCACTGTATGTAGTAACTGAAAATTTCGTTCTTTGTTTGTGCCATCTCTGAGCTGCATAAGGTGCACATTTTGAATCGATTGTGATGTGCTTGTAAAGGACCATTTATAGTCCATTTCGCTGATCCTTACTGTGACTACAGCACGCAGCGCCACCTGTTGTCAACATTTGTAACTAATTTTGAAACTTTTGAAAATAAACATACCACTTGTTGCATTCTTCCAATTAACTCAGTTTTCGAGATATTTGCTCTTAAAATCAGGGAGTTTTGCCTGAATACGAGGCCTGTGAGAAAAGTATCCGACCTTCGGCCGGGAAAAAAAAAAATTACACACTTGGAGCATTGGAAACCTAATCATCCTCAAAGTAGTCTCCTTGGGACTCCACACACTGCTCCCAGCGGTGCCGCCATTGTTGGAAGCATTCCTGGAAAGCGTCTTTCGGAATGGAGGTTAGCTTGGGTGTCGTTGCAGCCATAATGTCCTCTCTTGTCTGAAATCGCCTCTTGAGTTTGGGGAACAGCCAAAAGTCGCAGGGGGTCAGGTCAGGAGAGTAAGGAGCCTGTTGTACCACGGGAGTCTGGTTTTTCGCTGAATCGAGTTTGGTTTTTGAGGCGCCAATTGCCTTAAGACCACAACTGCGGTCTCTTGCGCCGCGCTGCATTACGTAGGCGACGGAGGACATCCCTGTAGTACTCTTTAGTGATTGTTTGACCCTGTGGTGTACCACACAGAGAGAGTCAAAGAAAGCAGTCAGCATCACTTTCACATTGCTGCGCACTTGGCGGGCCTTCTTTGGTCGTGGTGACGAGGAATGCTTCCACTGTGACGACTGATGGTTTCCTCCTGGCTGTCGCCCAGTTTCTGGCAAAATTTGGTTCAGTAACGTTGCTCCAGTCGTTCCGTCATTTTCCTTCAAATCAAAAACCGACGAGAGCACAACACACTACTTCCCTCTAATGCTGATTGCCGGCAACTGACGCTATTGAGAGGCGGGAAAAAATTCACGCATAAGCACAAAGGTTCGAAGTCGGCTCATGCAAGCGTGCGCGATCCAAATCTATCAGGTTTTCGCAAAAAAAAAATTAGGTCGGATACTTTTCTCACAGGCCTCGTATTTAAAGATGGCGTGTATTCTCGTTTGGCAGTTTTTGTTGTTATGGTTGTGTGTGTCGGATAAATGACATTAAGTCAAGACCATTTACCACGGGTGTTGGACTCGGATGACAATTCAATGCTATACAATTAATCAAAAATACGTAGATCATTCTTGCGAATATACCCCGCAGTCTTCTCCGGTTATCGACACTCCAATCATGTGACTATTGGAGTCATTTTTCCCCCCACACTTTCAATTAACTCACTAACATGTATATCTGTATGATACAAATCTTGCAATCAATATTAAACCAACTTCCCGACAAGCTGGTTAGCTGACACTTGATACGCATACTCGGTAACGATGACAATGCATGTTAAATAAAGGCATAAATTCATTTCAGTAGTTCCTCCATAAGTTAGTAACCTTGGTCTAAGGCCCTTGCGCACTGTCAACTAGTTGCTGGCAACGATGGTGCGAGTAACCAGAAACGATAAGAAACCAAAGACGGGAGACCGATTGGGTAAACAACATCTGGCAAGGGACACAATAGACAAAGTGCTAGAAAAAGCGAGGCTTCATGCAGAATGTTATTTCGGGGCCTCTTGCACAATGTGAAATGCTCTTTCGTGGCCTATTTTCATAAATATTTGTATCTTGGCCAGGCATGTCATATGTTGGCATTTCATAAATGTTATTAGTTTCTAAGGACCATGTGACCATTCCGCCGACAATTTCGACCCGATTGGGGCAATCCGACTCAAACTTCATAGTAATGTTTTTTTTTAGAATCGACAGTAACACTTAAGAACCTAATTTTATTTCCTTATCGAACACTGATTTTATTTACTTACTGACAAGTACTCGTTTGATGAACACTAAATAGGGAAGAAAGTGATAAAATTTGCAATGTGCCGTCTCGATGAACTGTTCAGAACTAGCCTGCCATACTTACTTACTTTACTTACTTTTCAAACCCGCTTATCCGTTAGGGTCGCGGGGGCAGCAGCCCTATGGAGGATCTCCAGCGATCGCGATCAGGCGCATGTCCTCCCTTGTTATATCCAAGCGACTCGAACCCAGATTCTCCATGTAGTCTAGCCACCTGGTTCTTGGCCGACCCCTTGGTCTCTTACCCACCGGCTTGGAAAATAACAACTGCGGCATCCGTATCACGTGGCCATACCAGCACAACTGAGATCTCTCAATGCGGAGAAGATTCCCTTACTGTGCTGCTGTACACTCTATCTGGTAGGGTAACACCTGCCACATCGCTCAGAAATCTCATTTCGGCCGCTTGTACCCGCGATCGCACTCTTTCGGTCATTACCCAAGCCTCATGACCATAGGTGAGAATGGGGACAAAGATAGATTTGAAGACTGAGAGCTTGGCTTTGTTACCCAGCTCGCGTTTCGTTACCACGGATCGCCACAGTTCGCGTCTGACACAGCTTGCTGCACCGATCCGAGCATCCAATTCTTTCTCCTGCCGTCCATCACTCGTGAATGCAATCCCGAGATACTTGAATTTCTCCACCTGTCTCAATGAGGCTCCCCTAACATGGAGAGCGCACTGAGCAGGCTGTCTTGAAAGGACCTGAACCTCGGTTTTAGCCACACTGATCTTCATCCCAGCTTCTCCACATTTGGCTACTGCAAACCGGTCTAGTGCTTGCTGAAGGTTCGTGCGAGAAGACCCAAGTAGGACAAGGTCGTCAGCAAAGAGCAACCTCTCCACCAGGCAGTCGCCCACACAAACACGCTCTTCGCCTCGGCTGCCCCTGTCTATCCAGTCCATGAAGATAATGAACAAGAGGGGCGACAGTACGCACCCCATCTTCTTGTGATTTTGTGATGGTGAGGTGCTTCTTTCGCAAATTTGACCCGTAAATTTCTCTGAACAGCGGTTACTGGTATTTTTGCGTATTCTAATACACAATAAGCGTTTCTTTCCTGATGCCGCTATTTTAATAGCAATGCCTCTAACGAGCTATTTTGGAAACGGTGGACTTCCGAAGGTTGCCAAATGAAATTTGAAGAGTTAACCTTTCATGATACACTCCTTCCCCATAAAGTTTGGTGAAAATGTTTGGAATCGAAGGGCATGTAAGGGACGGCGTGTAATTTGGACCACTTAAGGGTAAAGGGCTGTAACTTCTATTCAAAATGACGTAGCTCCAATTTCCTGAATTCATTCATCAATCCAAACATTTCATAAAATAATTTTGACTATATTCTGTGGGAATCTGAATGTTTTGGAAACTGAGATGCTGATAATGCGATGATTGAACGTCCGTTTCCCAGGATTATTAATAATGAGCAAACCTAAGTATATAGTGGACATTGCGGGCCATCTTTTGGTGCACTATTTTTATGGAATACTATAATGATATGGGTTTCATATGAAATTTAAAATATTTTTGCATTCAGTCTGAATTGCACAATGGGTAGTGTAAATTGAACCAGGTGGTCCAATTTACACAATAGGCTGAGTAATAGCAGAAACTTTGTTTTAACTTGTGTGTTTATTAGCGCACTGTGAAAAAATACTGGGTTCTATGAGATGTTGGTAGGTTGTAGGAGGAATTTGAGACCAACTCTGAAGAACTGCACCTTCCAATTCCTGCAGATTTGATGGTGCTGGATCCCGCTGCCTGATGGCCCGTTCGATCTCGTCCCACAAATTCTCAATGGGATTGAGATCTGGCGATTGTGCAGGCCAACGAATCAAGGTAAACTCTCCAGCATGTTCTTCGAACCATCTGAGGACGATGCCAGCCTTATGACAAGGAGCATTGTCCTGCTGGAAGTATCCATCCCCGTCAGAGTACACCATTAACATAACGGGATGTACTTGATCTGCGACAATACTTAAATAATCTTGGGGACGCACACGTCCGTGCAGAGGAATCAAAGGACTCAAACCATAATACTGCCGCCACCAGCTTGAAGTGTTGTGGCATGCAGACGGGGTGAACTTCGACGATGCAACAGATACCCATTTTCACCGGTTATATTGCTTTATCTGGGTTCTATGATTATTTTTAGAGCAATGACCGTTTTGCAGTGGCAGGCTCCTTTTTCACTTGGTGTAGCTTAGCAGTCGCCGTTTCTTCTGTTGATACGCTTGGGTCTTCGACGGCTGCCTAGGAACTTCGATACAGTCAGTCACCGTTTGCTGAGTTGCAGCAGTGCGCTAGCGAAACCAATACAGCGCCGAGCGAAGGGACTGCTTCCTCTGCCGCGTTTGCACCATTTCTCAGTAGTCTGCGGCCGAGAGGGCTAGGGCGTAGGCTTTCTAGTTCTCGAGTCCAGCTGGTCGTGGGTTCGAATCCCGCCGTGGCATGGATGTTTGTGTTTGTCCCGGGCTGCGTACAGATACAACTTGTGTAAAAGGCGCAAAATGACTTTAGTAGTCGACGCCAAAAATTCTAATAAACCAGCCAAACCAACCAATCGATAGTCTGCTAACTCTCCATTATCTCCAGTTGCTGATCATTTTTAAAGATTTTTCAAGAACTATCATTTCTGAGTGATGAATTACTGTACTGATATGTAAAGCGGGGTCACAGGTCAGAAACGATTGTGATATGCAAATGAATGCAATCATGTGAGGTACATGCTCATGCCAAGCTGCAGCTACTCAAGTTGAGCAAAATAGGAAAAACAGCAGACCTGTCTGAGTTCCAAAAAGGAGTTTTTGTGGGAGCCCGTCCAGCTGGAGCTACCATTTCCAGGACAGTACAACTGACCGGTACCTCAAAAGGTCAGGTCTCCAAGGTGTTCAGTGCGTGGAAACGTAATTCACAAGAGTTGTTGATGTGGCAGAATTGTGGATCAAAAACAATCAACACAGACAGGGACCGACGTCGTCTGAGACGGATTGTGCGGCAAAACCGGAGGTGGAGCAGACTTCAATGAAGGATCATCGCAACCCATCTCCTCCAGAACAATGCGCCGAGAGTTGAAGCGAATAGGGTGCCAAAGGAGGGTCAATATCATATTGAACGAAGGTTTCTAATTCATAGGCCGGTGTGTGTGTATATATGGTCGCATGCATTCTTTCCGCGTCGAACAATTCTAAAGCTCGCGCATGGGCAGATAGACGTAAACACAGCTATGGCGATTATGATTTTCTATGATTAGACATTTCCTGGTATCGAGAGGGGAAGATGGTCACTTGAAACGAATCTCAACCGATGCAGTTATGCCGGAAAACATCCGGACATTGAGGCAAGCCTGAGAATCGGATCATCAGCAGTTAAAACAATCTTACATGAACACCTCCAACTCAGAAAGCTTTCATTACTACGTTTGTTGACCCAAGAGTAGAAAGCAGCCCGAGTGTAGTTGTGTCAAGAAATGGTCGAAAAGTTCAACAAAGGGGCATCAAAACGTATCGACAACATCTGCACAGACGATGAAACAGTCGATTCTTGGCATGGGCTCCACGAGATGTTGATGGATGGTTTGAGATCATGCTTGATGAATAGCATTTTCAGTCGTATCATATTTGATGATTGTAATGTTATGTTTTTTCAACTTCATCCCTAACTACTATATCTTCGTCCCGGTAAGAATTAGAAACCTTCGTTCAATATGGTATTACCCCCCTTTGGCTGTAATTACAGAACATACGCGGTTTGGCATGGACTCTACAAGGTGTTGCAATGCAGGTAAGGTAATCGCAGACCATGCATTCGTCAGAGAGACCTTCAGCTACTGCAGAGTAGACGGAAACGGATGCCTTCGACGAATGTCTCTTTCCAACAGGTTCCAAACATTCTCGATTGGATTCAAATCCAGACTTTGCGCTGGCCACGGCAGATGTTGCAACTCGGTGTCACGTTCTGAAAACCACTCCTCATTTGGGTACAAATGCACCATTGCAGGATGGAGTTGATCTGCAACAATGTTCAGGTAGTCTTTGGCTTTCACCCGACTGTCAAGGAATATCAGGGGAGCCTTGCCATACCAACGAAACATGGCCCATACCATGACACCTCCTCCTGCAGCTTGAACTGTGTTCATAACACGTGACAGGGGCCATCGTTTCGTGGGGCTGCCGCCAATTCTCTGCCGGCCATCGGTGCAAAACAATGTGTAACGTGGCTCGTCCGACCACATCACCTTTTTCCAGTCGTCTACTGTCCAGTCTTTTTCGGTTTGTTACTGACACAAGGGGCTTCCTCACTGGCATGCGACTTCCCATCTCTATACGCTTCGACTCTCGGCGCATTGTTCTGGAGGAGATGGGTTGCGACGATCCTTCATTGAAGTCTGCCTTCGGTTTTGTGGCACAATCCGTCTCAGACGAAGTCGGTCCCTGTCCGTGTCGATTGTTTTTGATCCACAATTCTGCCGCTTCGACAACTCTTGTGGATTCCGTTTCCACGCATTGAACTTCTTGGAGACCTGACCTTTTGAGATACCGGTCAGTTGGACTGTCCTGGAAATGGTTGCTCCAGCTAGACGGGCTCCCACAAGAACTCCTTTTTGGAACTCAGACAGGTTTTCCCATTTTGCTTAACTTGAGCAGCTGCAGCTTGGAATGAGCATGTACTTCACATGATTGCATTCATTTGCATATCACAATCGTTTCTGACCTGTTACCCCGCTTTACATCTCAGTGCAGTAATTCATCGCGAGTTTCTAATTCATTAGACTATAAAACTCCGGGAATTGATAGGTCTTAGAAGGTAATATTTTCTTGAAGAGGTTTAAAAATGAGTAGTAACTGGAGATAATGGAGAGTTAGCAGACTATTGAGAAACTGTGGAAAGGCGGCTGAGAAAGGCTAATTATTTGGTTTTATTATGATTAATATGGTGCCCTGTTATAAATAAATTTTGATCAAAGTTTGCAAGGTTGAAAGTTTTACCCGTTTCGCCGAAGGAGATTCATTGCCGAGGAGGCGCTCGGTGCGCTGGCCAAAACGCGCCCCGTTCTTGTGTGCACCGTGCCGTGGAAAACTGAAGAATGCGGATGTTTTCCCAATAATGCCGATCGTAATCCTTCGCCCTAATGCTCAATTGGTTCGGAGCGTTGTTGTCGCCGTGGAAAAGCAGCGCACACCTATCAGTCGGGCTCGTT
>JAHWFO010110229.1:0-18660 GCA_023313115.1 Rhysida immarginata | reverse complement strand
TTGGTTAATGAAATGAATGCTTATTCAGTTTGTTTTTAACGTCACTGAAAAATCATCTGACCATCTTAGTCCAAGCAACAATGTAACCTTCATTGTCGGAAACAATCAGATAGGGAGGTTAAACAGCGCCATGGCAAAATTGAGAAATGCAAAAAGCAACAATGGAATTATTCAGTAAAACAGGTCTGTAATAATAAAGGAGGTCATGCCTTGTCATTAAATGGCGTTGCTGCAGGTCTCACAACAAACGATGTAAACGTCATCAATATTAGGCCCAAACTACACAGCGCTCTTATCCAAAGGTAATTTTTATCAATGCAAGAATTGTTTTTCCCCTTAATTATTTTCGCTGACGCAATGTCTTTTGTAACAACAATGTCTTCAAAGCAACGATTAAATTTAATTATTATTTTACTGAATTTGTTTTATTAATTTGTGCACTTAGTTATTTTACTTTTTTTAGTCATTTATTAATTAATTATTAGCTTTATTTATTGTATTTGTTTATCATCTAATTAATCTATTCTTATTTTATTTTAATTAAATTTGGTTATTTTTTTTATTTACTTATTTTTCTCAAATTCCATCATAAATATTTTATTTAATTTACTCATTAATATTTATTGATTTGTCATTTAAATGCCAAAATATATAATGCAGAAAACATTAGGAAGCATTCTTCACGGCGCTGCCATCTTAGTTTGACAGAAAAAGCTATCTGTTTCACCCCCCCCCCCGGGGGTGGGAAACTTCAGGCCTCACAACACACATAACAACGTCATCGATATCAGGCCCAAACAGCAGCGCTCTTAGCAGAAGGAGGTAATAAAAAAAAAAAGATTTCTTCCTTGCTATGTTGCTCTAAGAATATTTGGCACAATATTATAAAAATAGCAACAAATATATTTTTAAATAATAATATTAAGGGGAAAAAGACGATTCTTGCATTGATAAAATTACCTTTGGCTAAGAGAACTGTAGTTTGGGCTTAATATTGATGACGTTTTCATCGTCTGTTGTGAGGCCTGTAGTTTAGAAGGTGATGGCATAACCTCGAGGCTAACGAGAAATACAGGCTCCGGCACTGAAAAGTCACCTGATCAAAATAGGTCTAGCAACAATCCAACCTTCATTGTTTCCAACAAAGGAAAAAAACACTGATTGTTAAAATACAAGATGGAAACAATGAAAGTTACATTGTTAATAGACCTATCTTGGTCAGGTGACTTTTCAGTGCCGGAGCCTGTCTTTCTCGTTAGCTTCGGCCATCACTGGACACGCATCTAAGAAATGTTAAGAAGTGATGTCTATTCTTCACTTTTGTAATGACCCTTAAAAATTCCAAAAAAAAAAAAATCATGTACATGCACTCTAGAGACGTCGAAAGTGTACATCTAAAGTAAGATTACGCTAGGATATCCATAACTAGTATCACGATAAGTAAGTAAAACACAAAAAAAGACTAAGCAGTGATACGGGAAACAAGAAATATTCAGGCCAGGTTGGCTGAGGTTTCTAACACATTTGAATTGCAGTGAAGCACACCGCTGGGAAGGCTCATTAAAAATTTGACCTTGAGTGACTCGCCCATTTTCTCAAAATCTTTCAAGGGGAAGGGCGTGATTAAAATTGTTTTTAGACTAATGTGGTGTTGCTCTACAGGATAGCAATTGGAAATGTTTCTCTATCTTCAATAGTTTTCGAGTTAGCGAATGGATGACCTTAAACTTGGGGGTCAAAGACAAATTTGAATTTCCCACCCCCCTATTACCTATAACCCACACTCGTCAGATCTCGCCTACCTGGCAGTTTTGAGATATCTGCCATGTTACCAGACTTTTTGGACACCCTACTTAATCAACGGGTTGGCGGACCTAGTTGAGGGCTTCCAAAAGCCCCGACCTATTAGGAAGCTCTTCCGCTTCGCTGCTTGTCTTCCATTCCACTCAGAAAGTCGATGATGCCTTCTCTTTCAAAGTTAGTTTGACCGTTCAGGAAGACGATGCCGTCTCAGTTGTGGTGCCTTCTGATTTCCATCTCTTCCTTAAATAAGATCCTGCCTCTGTCGATTCCCTTCCACAGGATCCCCATGCACTCTTCCATTGGGAGCATGAGATGCCCGGCCTTGATGAGATGGTCCGCGCAGGCCGATTTTCGATCACGATTTCTCCAGGAACGGTGGTGCTCCTTGAATCGATCTCGAAACGATCTAGACATGGATCCCACGTTAACCGCCTCACAGTCCGGGCATTCCAGCTTGTAAACTCTCGCAGCTTTTAAAAAATATTTAGTGGGTAAAACTGGGAGTTTTATGACTTATAATTGGCTTTCTCGTCAAACTCTGACGTCGTGCATTGCAGACTGATTTGCTCCAGCCAATGGCTATGTAATGGCGCCAACCTGCACTGCCAATGGCTTTCTCTGTACAATTAGTATTGTGACCGTAAGTTGGTTCTGAGTTATTATAAAAAAGGGGGGGGGAGCTTGCCAACGGGTGAATTTCTCAGAAAAGGCCATCAGCCTCAAAAAAGCAAACGGTACAGTTGAAATGCCACTGGTTTTGGTTCTACTCCAAAACACTGAGCATAATAAGTCCTTTTTGAGTTTAAAGCGTGTTGGTCCTCTTGCTGTTATTGTAGAATTATTTAGAGGCAACAAAAGGCCCTTGCAATGTTACAACTGTTTACGTTTTGGCCACGTCTCTCAAGGTTGCACCGAATCGCCTCGATGTAACAAGTGCGCAGGTGACCATCAGTCGAGGGACTGTACTAATGTAAAGGGTAAAGACCCCCCCCCCCCCCGGGGGGGGGGGGGGGGGGGGGGGGGTGGGTGGTGGGGAGGGGGGTGGGAGGTAGCACCAAGTCAAAAGGACCAAAAGCACCAAAGTGGTTGACGGTAGAACTTACGCTTCGGTCGCATCCAGTTCTTCTCTTTCAGATGCGGTCAATCCAGTCCAATTGCGCAGCATTTATAGGAGTCTGGGTAACTTTCTAAACCTCTTCAATGAAAGTGGCAAAGTACTGCCACAGGTGCGTCCCACAAAATTAAGAACTGACCATGGACGGACACCAGTATAGAACAATTACCCACGGAAAGCTTCGTTGCAATATATAGAATGCCAGGGGAATCTATCAGAAGCACATCGAATATTACAATTTCCTCATAAATTGGAATATCGACATCGCTTTCGCGTGTGAGACGCACCTGAAATCAACTCAAGTTTTTAACTTGCCTGGTTATCACGTTTATCGAAAGGATCGACCGCTGGGTAACAACGCCAGTCAAGCATTTGGTGGAGCAGCTATCATTGTCAAGGATGACAATGATCATCGTGAGACTGTCACTCCGAATTATGTAGGAATTGAAGCTGTTTCTGTGATGATAATTGATGCCAAGCTAAACTGGGGCGACCATGCCTCTACGCCATCAACAAGGCAAGGAAGGCAAAATTCAGTCTGGTAACTCTTCTGGGATGAAACAGCGCGCTTGGATTAGACTGCAAACTACTGCTATACAGGACGGTTATCCGAACCATCTTGCTTTATGGTATGCCTGCCTGGGCAACCATATGTAAGTCCAGATGGAAGGACCTCCAAACCTTCCAAAAAGTTACCATGAGGACCATTGCCCAACTTGACAGGAAAGTTGCAACAAATACTTCAATTCCAATTGCGACGATTTTGAGATACCTCCCATTGGAAATCACGTCCAGGAGTTGCTGAAAAAGCTGCTTCCAAATATGAAGGACCATCCTAATCCTCTGTTTGCAGGTAATCTTGAGCATCCGCTCACCTTTAGAAGCCTCCTTAGGCATCGCAGGCCTCGTCCCATCCTGGACATCAATTTTGACGACATCCAAAAGGCCAAATTTCCCGAATACTGAATCTCCTAGCTCCTCGTGTCTCTTGTCCCTCGTCAATCAACAATCAACACTATCGTTCTAATAGGAAAGGACTCCATCTTATCTTCTGGATGACTGTACTAGGTTTCATCTGGCTTCTTGCCTAGTTCAGTGTACTTCCCGTGGTTACCTCCTGGACGAGTATGGCTGTGAAAGCGTTGCTTTCGGACAGCTCGTTTCGTTTTTCCTGCACTGTTCGATTGTCGATTGTCAACGGGTGAATTAATCTCCAAGTCTTATGCAGGTATGGAATCGGCCTCCATCATTATCAATGACGTCTCCCTTAGTGAAGTGAAGTTTGTGGCGCTCTACAATTCACCTAAACATTCTCTTGACATTAGCGAGCTTGATGAACTCTTCAGTGGTGACACTCCAGTTGTCCTAGCTGGTGACCTAAATGCCAAACACCCAAGCTGGAACTCCAGAACGCGGAACTACAACGGCATGATTCTCTATAGGTACACACAAGGTAAAGATGACATCATCGCTGCTGGACCTGTGGAGGACACCTACTACTGTGACCATCCCCCTACTAGTGATGTTCTTGACATTTCACTAATAAAGGGTTTCTTCACGATGGATGATCTTTCTTCTGAACACACGCCTGTGGCGCTGAACTTCGACATTAGGTGCCTTTACAGGTGGGCGCTTTCCTGCGCGAAAGAGCTGTGTGTACGCTTTCGCACAGGAAAGAGCGCTTGTGTAAAGGCAATGCAAAATCAGGCGAATGCTTGCGGTTAAGCACGCACGCAATCCTCTCAGAAGGCGCCTTTACACACACGCATATCTTCTCAAGCGTAAAGCATGCAGTCGATTCTCATCTAGCGTTTTGCACATGTTTTTTCTTTAAACATGGATGTTCGTCGATTTTGGGTTCCACTTTTTTGAATAACATGTCAGAAGATGAACTATTCATCCGCAAGTAATTTTTGAAGGCTTCCGGATAATTTTCGCATATCAAGGGTAGATGACCAAAACGGCGTCTATATTCCTTCAAGCAAACCCTCCTTCTTTTAGTTCTTGTTATTTTAATTAGTCCAGCAACAGCAATTGCCAGTGCAATATTTTTTCTTCATTATGAAATGCCATTTTTGCACGAAAAATACACACGAGTTCACGGCGAAACCGCACACGCCAAATAAAACTCTCCAACGGGCAAGCGCTCCACAATCCACGCTTTCACGCGAGAATGCGTGTGTGATTCATCTTTACACATGCATTCTTTCCCTCGTGCCATCAAGTCGGCGCGCATTCACTTGGGAATGAACGTGCTTGCTTTTTACTCAACAAATGCAATCGCGCAGGATTGCGTCCAAGCTCTTTCCTTCGCGCAATCCTTTGCGCCCCTGGCGTGCGCGAAAGATCGTGTGTGTAAAGGCCGCAAATGTCGACATCAATTTCAGAGAAGAAGTGAAGCATCAGCAAGACTGGAAGCTATTCAAAGAAATCCTCATGGACCACGACCGCAATCTCCAAGGAGCAAACGATATGGATGACATCGATCGACGTGTTGAAGACATCACCAGGCGAATGAACAGTGCCACTGAAGCTAGTACCTATCCATTGGTAGACAAGCCCGTTCATCGAATTATGCTCACTCCAGGAATCCAACGCTTGATTGCAGAGAGAAACAAGACCCGTAGGCTTTGGCAGCGCTATCGTTTGCCTTGCTTTAAAACCAAATACAACAGGTTAGTGCGAAGAGTTCAAGAAGAAGTAAAGAGCTTCGCGACGCTAGAAGGAATGAAAAGCTGCAAAGCTTGTCGGCTCGCGACAATTCCATTTGGAACATGGTTAGAGCTCTTCAGAAGAAGAATGATATGCTTCCTCCACTTCGCACCCCTCAAGGTAATTACGTCCAAACTAATCAGGATAAAGCTCAAATAATTGCAGATTCCCTAGAGATGCAGTTTGTTACCCCTGATAACAATAATCCCGAGAGTCAGCTCATGTCCCAGACTGTGGAAGTCTTGCTAACTTTTATGAAGTCCCAAAGCCTACAACTAAGATCGTCATCGAGGCCGGAGAAATCACTACCATCATAAGAAATCTGAAAAAGAGGAAGGCTCCAGGAAGAGACAAGGTAAATAGTAACGCCTTTAAAAATCTCCAAAAGAACATCATTAGCGACATCTCGAATATCATAAGCGACTGTTGGAAGTTTTTCTATTTCCCGACTGCTTGGAAGCAGTCTATTGTGCTAAGTATCCCCAAGCAGGGGTAAAATCCTGCAATTCCCGCGAGCTACCGTTCTATCAGCCTACTCCCGTCGATGTCTAAAGTCTTGGAGAAAACTATCCTCACCAGGTTCAAAGACTACTGTCTCTCCAATGGTTTAATGCGGGAAGAACAGTTTGGTTTTCGAGCCGCCCACTCGTGTCAGATGGAGATATGGAGGCTCGTTGAAGATCTGAGCAGGTACGGTGGCCTGGTTTTTCTTGATGTCAGTAAAGCTTTCGATCAGGTGTGGTACGAGGGGCTAATCTACAAGATGATTAGAGACTGGTTCCCTTCTGATTTGATTATGATGGTAAGATTCTTTCTCAGCGGCAGGTTCTATCAAGCCAAAGTTGGCGAAAACTTCTCCACGCCCCGCAAGGTAAAGGCCGGTGTCCCACAGGGTTCTGTCCTCGGGCCCTTTCTCTTTATTTATTTTGTGCACGATTTCCCAAAACCCGAGAAGTGTAATTTATATTTCTATGCTAATGATACTGCCATGATGGCACGGCGCACCAGCTATCTCTCGTTATCACACGGCTGCAGTACGCCTTGAAGAAGTTCGAAGATTGGTTTAACTGCTGGAAGCTGAACCTTAACGTCGGAAAGTGCAAAGCCCTGTACTTCAACAAAAAACTTAAGAGGCCACCAGGTTCCCTGGTTCTATTCAATAAGAAACTCGAATGGGTTGAAATTACAAGTATTTTGGCGTTATCATCGACTCAAGACTCTCCTGGAATCGTCACGTAACTTTTGCTCTGAACAAAGCAAAGAGGGCTAAGTACAGTCTTATAGCTCTCCTGGGTAGAAACAGTGCCCTCAGCATCGACAATGAATTACTACTGTACAAGACATTGATTCGGACCATCCTTCTCTTTGGTATGCTTGCGTGGGCGACTATTTCTAGAAGCAGATGGAGTGAACTCCAGTCGTTCCAGAATGTTACCCTGAGGACCATTCGCAGCTTGGAAGAAGGACCGTAAAAAATCATTACATCCACTCGGATCTGAACATGACTCATATTGGAAAGTGTGTCCAAGATCTCCTGATGAATATGGTGCAGACGATGAAGAGCCATGACAATGACCTGGTGGCTGGAATACTGAAAAATTGGATGGAAATGAAGTGGCATACAAAGTATAGAAAACCGAGGCATATTCTTGATATCAACCTGGAAGACATTGCCAACGTTTCCTTCCCGGATTATTGGAAGATGTAATACCACCCTCCCCCTCCCCCTCTTCTGACAATCGTCAATTTTATTTTTGTTTTTTCATAATGTGGAAGACCTGTTTGGGTTAGTCAGGCTTCTTGCCTATTTCAGTGTATTTCATGTGGAATTTATTCCGGAAGGGTGAGAATCGTGTTAGCACTGCTTAAGTCTCACCTGAGCAAATGTACACTTCACTGTTCGATTGTAGATTGTCAAAGGGTGAATGCATCCACGCCCCGTGTTGTAAAGGCCGGTGTCCCTCAAGGTTCTGTCCTCGGGCCCGTGCTATTTAATTATTTTGTGCATGATTTCCCGAAACCCAAAAATTGTAATCTCTACTTATATGCTGATGATATACTGCCCTTATGACATGGGCACACAAGCCGGCTCACGTTATCACTCGTCTGCAGTGTGCCTTGAAGATGTTCGAAGACTGGTTTAACTGCTGGAAGTTGAACCTTAACGTCGGAAAGTGCAAGGCTTTGCACCTCAATAGGAAGCTCAAGCGTCCCCCAGATTCTCTTGTTCTGTTCAATAAGAAACTGGACTGGGTGGACAACTACAAGTATCTGGGAGTTATCATTGACTCAAGACTCTCATGGAACCGGCATATGTCCTATGCTCTGAACAAAGCGAAGAGGGCTAAGTACAGTTTCATAGCTCTCATGGGTCGCAACAGCGCCCTCAGCATTTACAACAAGCTACTTCTGTACAAGTCGATTATCCGGACCATACTCCTCTATGGCATGCCTGCGTGGGCGACTGTCTGTAAAACCAGATGGAGTGAACTACAGTCGTTTCAGAATGTTACCCTGAGGACCATTGCCCAGCTTGACAGAAGGACTGTGGAAAACCAATCCATCCGCTCAGATTTAAGCATGGGGCATATCGGAAAGTTTATACAGGGCCTCCTTTTGATTACGGTGCAGAAGATGAAGATTCACGACAATGACCTAGTGACTGGAATACTGAAGAACTCAATGGATATGAAGTGGCATATGAACTATCGAAAACCGAGGCACATTCTTGACGTCAACTTTGAAGACATCAGCAACGTTTCTTTCCCGGACTACTGGAAGATGTGATAATCTTCTTTCTCCTTGTGTTTTTTTTATTTCGTTTGTATTTTGTTTCTGACAATCGTCAATCTTATTTTCTTTTTTGTATAATATGGAAGACCGCTTGGGTTGGTCAGGCTACTTGATTACCTCAGTGTGTTTCATTTGGAATTTATTCTGGTTCGATGAGCTTTGTGAAAGCGCTGCTTTCGTCCCATCTGAACAAATGTACACTTCACTGTTCGATTGTCGATTGTCAACGGTGAACAAATGTTCAAAACTATTTCTATATTAGCATTAGCTGTTCTTATGTTACCTCTGTCAAATGCTTCCGTTGAAAGACTTCTTTCCCAAATGGCTTTTGTCAAGGATAAATTGCGGAATCGGTTATTAGTTAAAAATACTTTTATCAGAGTCCAGTATGGGTAACTGTAGTGAAGAGACTGATGCTATGGAAAATACTGTCCATGAACTGAATCTGCCTGAGCCAGTATAGATGTTTATAATTTATGTTTCCACAAGAGAATAAATAAGAATACAAAAAAAAACTGTCGTTCTGCTTTATTTTAGCTTTTCATTTTTCTGAGTTCCCTGGATAGTGATTACTTTAAATTCTAGGAGGAATCTGGGTTTTTTTTAGGTAGGTGCTGGGTTTTTTTGATATTTCGATCTAGCAACACTGTTTCAAACTATTTTGTATAAGAGTTGCGTTATAACAACCTTAATTCATATAGCACACGGTTGTTTTAATTTTTGTTTTATATCTTTTTGAAAAGAAAATAAACAGAAAAACGTTTAGCGGAAAAGACTTGAAAATTAAATTTCTTCAACCTGTAGTAATCAGTAGCTACATTCAAAAACTCCGTGGTAGTCGTGTTAAGGGTGTCGTGTTGCTAAAAATTGTTGGCTGAACCCCGATGATCATGTGACTTTTGAGTGCCTTGGCCTGTCTCTCGTTGGCCTCGTGTTGCTTGTATCAACGTCACCTAAAAAACAAAGCCTGCTGACTGCGTCATCAGACGAGGGCTACAATCCAATCTTCATTGTTTACACCTTGAAATCCAATCTTCATTGTTGTAATCAGTGCTTTTTCGTTTGTTGTAACAATGAAAGTTGGATTGTCAGCCCTGATTTGATGACGCAGTCAGCAGACAGTGAGCAAGCTTGTTTTTTAGGTGGCGTTGCTTGTATGCAGCAACCAAATGATGATTGCAAAATGACGTACGTAATTATTACGGCAAGATGGATGCCGGCGAAAATATCGAAGAAATTAAGTACTTGTTTGTTCCGTGGTCGTGCTATTCGTCTTACTTGATTGGCCAAGTTGTTTGAGCACGCGAAATATAGAAGGTAGATGCTCATTGGCTATTGTCAGTCACAGGATAGAGTGGTGGAGGCAACCTAGCTGCCTGGATCAAGCATGGCTTGATCGAGGCGACGGCAACCAGCGGTAGCTTTCATGTCATTATCATGTCGCCTGTAAGTTGCTGGCAACCATTTTTTTCCCCACAAGTGATCATTCCATTCGACCGATTCAATCGCCGATGCCTGCTGATTGTTCCATTTGCGCCGGGTCTAACGGATAAGCGGGTTAGATTAGGTTCGGTTAGGAAAAGTAAGTAAGTGCACATTCTTCAGTTACGGTGACAGTCTCGCTTTCATATTGGCAGCGAGTTTCCTGTCAATTATCAGTTTTGTCACAGAGGAATTACCAAAATCGCCTCTTGTGTTACCCGTCGTATGATAATAAAATTCGAAAAATGCATCGTCAGTCCTTTTTCGAAACTGCTCAATTGCCTTTTTCGAACAAGAAACTTCTAAAGATAGGGTTAGCATAAATGAAGTTCCATCAACAAAATACAGGGTGTCCACAAAAGAATGTCTCTAATTTATTCTTTATTATAAAAAGTAATGAAAAAGTAAACTCAGGAACATTACAAATGTTCGATATGCCTCCACTAGTCACTTCAACAATGTATATACGATATTCAAATTCTGCCCACACTCTTAGCATATCAGTCGTTACAGTTCCCACTGCTGCTGTGATTCAATTTTTTTTTAACTCGTCCATGTTCCCCGGTAATGGTGGCCTAAACATGGTCTTTAACATATTCCCATAACCAAAAAAACGGGGGGGGGACCTCTAATCCACAAAGAGAAAAAAATTCAAGTATATTCCCATAGGAAAAAAATCACATGGCATTATGTCTGAGGACTGGGGAGTGATATGTCGTGGTTTCCACAACGACCTACGGAACAATGGGGATAGGTTTCATTCAGAAATCGGCGAACGTCGCAGTATGGCATGACTTCCCCTTCACAAATATATGAATAGTGACACTGCGCACAACTATCTCAGAGATACTTCGAACTACCAGTGGACTAAATTAGATGCTATACAGTGTGTTCCAGCACTATGGCCAAACTTCTCATGGATCGAGAGGATACAGATGAACACTTTTCGTCAGTAAACCCATAGTCGAAAATTATTCTGCGGTCAGCTATGAAACACTGATTGTAAGGGACACTGAATGAGAAGCTCCAAGTATGCAAATTATAATAAACCATCATTTGCACAATGTAAAGACGTTTACAGAGCATATGATACAGTGCTTTAATGCGACCTACTTTCGTGCGACCCCTTGTGGATAAAATAGGAATTGTTATTTTAAAAATTTTGGTATAAGTATAAAATTAATCTGATAATTAATATTTTGAAAAAAAGATGCTTAAGGCAATCTAAAGGCTGTTTCACAATTAAAACGCGAGAACAAGCCGTTATCTTATCTTACCTTATCTTATCTTATCTTATCTTATCTTATACAGAGGGCGTTTTGCGCCATCCCAGTAACTAACGACTGCTTCGAGATGACAGTAGCAGCCGGGACCGACGGTATAGTGACTAGAAGAATAGTGTGGCAACGGCTACTACTCGCAATTCTACGTGGTTGATTCCCGATTTGATGATAGTAGCGGTGGCGTTGCAATCGATATAGATGCGAGTTACCCGGGAGCGTATATTCGAAACGCACGAGGTGCAGACCATCATTCGCCCTTTCTATGAGGAGAAGCCCGAATCAGGGGAATAATGGCCACACAAAGACAACAACGAAGCACTTTTGTGAGAGCATAGATTACACTGGCACTGTTTTGTATTTTTTTTTTTTTTTTTTGCTCGGAGTGAATTTTTTTTTTAAGTCTGCCCCTCTAACGAACTGATATGTACCCCAACCTATTTGGTTACAGGGGGCAGTTGGTTTACCCCCGGCCGGTTACAGGTTTCGTTGGACGCCTGGAGGGCGTAAGGTTATGTTCATTGTCGCTAGAGGGCGAATGATGGTTTGCGCCTCGTGCGTTTCGAATATGCGCGTCCCGGGAGATGAGATGGAAATCTTAGGATGAAGGAGGGTTTTTTCAGCTACAGTAGCGCTCAAAAAATAATACACTTTCATGTTTATTGCTATAATACTTTCAAAAATTAAGAACATATAACTAAACTTTGTATACATATTATCTATATAAATATACAAAAGAAAAACTAGAAATAAGGTCAACGTTATTTGTATTTGCGAGGACACCATCAAACTGCCAAAATACAAAAATCATAAAATAGTACACACGAAAAAAAAATTCCCAAAAATGAAGAAAATACAATGAAAAAAAGAGTTAGCAGATCAATATTTTGTTGCAAAATCTTTTGCATCAATAACAGCTTTGTAGCGGGCTGGCATTGAATCAATTAGTTTAGTGATTTTGGCCATTGGAATTTTTTCCCATTCTTTTCATAAAATTTCAAATTTTTCCAGTGAATTTCGTGCTTTCTATGACTTGCAGCTGCGGTCTAATTCTTCCCGCATATGCTCAATAGGATTTCGTACCTTCTTTGACTTGAACCAGTCTTTGACCACACAAGCGGTATGTTTGGAATCATTGTCTTGCTGATAAATCCATCCACGAGGCATATTTGCTTTGGCAAAAGGAAGCATATGTTGCTCTAAGATATTCTTATATGCTATTTTGTCCGTTATTCCATCGATCTTTATCAGCAGGCCTACCCCTTTATGACTGAAACAACCCCATACCATAGTGGATCTTCCACCATGTTTAACGGTTGGTAATTGGTATTTTGGATCAAATCTATGGTTTGCAGGACGGCGTACGTAGTGGATACCATCACACCCGAATAGTAAAAACTTCGATTCATCACTAAAAAGCACTTTATTCCATTTTTGGAGGTCCACTTCAAATGATCTTTGGCAAATTTGAGGTGGGCTATCCGGTTCTTCTTGGAGATCAAAGGTTTTTTCACGGGACATCTGCCAAACAAATCTGCATCCCTCAGACATCTTTTCGTGGCACTCACACTAATGTTAACATTATGGAAGGTTGCCATTCCGTTATTAAGGTCAACTGCAGTTTTCTTCGGGTCAGCCTTAGACAGCCGTATCAAGACTTTATCTTCTCGTGGAGTTGTTGATTTTGGTCGGCCGACCCTGGCTTACGAGTTACATATCCTTGCGTGCAAAAACGCTGAAAAATTCTTGCCACCGTGGACTTTGGAACTTGAAATTGCTCCGAAACTGAGGTGTACGAGTTGCCATTGTTGATTGCATCTATAATGTGCTTTTTTATTGAAGATGGCAGATGAACTCGAAGCGACATGTTAAATGTTGTCAACATCAATCTAGAGAATATGAGAAAAATCTACATAAAACTCAGTGTGTACTATTTTATGAACTCACCTCTATCAATAATGGATGAGTCTTCAAATACTAATTAACTCTAAAGAGTTTGAATTTCTTTAAATATTCAAATATTTATGCAGTCTATATATTATTACAAATTCTTTAATTAAAATTCAATACTTTAGAAGTTATAATGATAAAACATAAAGTGTACTATTTTTTGAGCGCTACTGTATATTACGGGTGACTTAAGTTTATTTATAAAAATTTAGTATATTTCAGGTAATTGTCTTCCACAGAACTTGAGAATACTCTTTAATGTTAAAATAAATGAAAAATATCTGCCGCTATAAATAAGTTGAAATATAAGATCAGAGATGGATGAAGGTATCCATCCCTAATAAGGTAAAGCATGGAATATGACCCTTTCAGAGCCAGAGAAATTATATTTTGAGTAATTAATCATTAAACATAGATCTGCTAAATTAAGTCTAATTAAATATAACCATAAAATCGAATAACATAATGCTATACACAGCTGGCTACCGTACAAATGATAAAAAATGAATTTTCACAGATATTTCAGGAGAAAAAAATTCAAGAAATGAGGCGTTCGCCTCTGTAACTCGGAAGTTCTCATATGTGGAATGCACAATATTGAAAAATATATAGATATACAAAGAGAATATCTTTTCTCATAGAAAATTCATTTATCACATGGATAACAACCAAATTACTTTTTATGTGATGATAAAATATTAAATATCAGATATTTTAGGTTAATAGTTTTGAAAAAAAAATTCTTATTATTTTTTTAAAAAAAGGAAGATATATAATAAATTTGTATTTAAAGTTGTTTTGGTTGCATTTCATTATTTAAAAATAAGGAATTTTTAAAACTTATTCTGATTTTCTTAGATTTTACATAAAGAAAAAAATAAATGAGAAATCTAGACAGAAAAGTAGTTCTTGAAATTTTAAAAAGCAACAGTAAGAAGGGAAGGGCTGCTATTTTATTGCAAAACTGAAATTAGATGAAGAAATCAAAAAACTTATCTAAAGAAAATAACTCGGTGTAAAACGGTCGTGTATTTATCTGTAAGATAACTGAAAAAGAATAAAATCATTTGAAATTAAAAAATTCTGCAAAATGACCTCTAAATTATAAACAAAAAGGGGGAGGGTCGAAATATTATTAGAATGGTATATTATTTAATGTTCTGGAATGAAAATGAGATAATAAATCAAATTTATAAATTTTACGAAGAAATTAATGGAGCCTTATTGATGTAAAGCTCTGGATGTTTAGCTACTATGTTGATGTAGCTGCCATCTGGCGGCATCATTATTCGAGGAATCAGATTTGAACGCTCGCTGCCACACTATTCTTCTAGGCACTATACCAACGGCTTAACGTGCCCTCCGAAGCACGGGGAGTTCATGATAGAAGAGCTGCTGGCGGACGAACAAACAAGTGGCTATCACCAGCTGCTGGACAACCAGCGCTGGTCACTCAGCAAATGGTTCAGACTAAAGTCCCCCAACAGCTGCGCCCCAAACAGCTGTCCCACCCAGCAGTGGTCCTCAAGCCACTGGCTGTCACCCACAGAACAAGCCGTTACGGAATCCGCTACAAATGCGGACAGTGACACTCCGCGTAACTTGCGGAGGCTTCGTGAAGTTTCAGTTTTCAATTCACAATTAAATATGAGACCCCAAGAAGTCTCATCTGATTGGTCTATTTTAGAGTGCCTTTATAATGGTGGTTATAAAGGCACTCTAGTCTATTAATCGTTCGTTAAACTAACGTTTTTCTTTAAAATTAATGACCGTTTTTTGTTGTTTTTCCAAATGTATTGATAAAATATGAGAGAGACTTAGAGTAAAACTTCGATGTTTTCAAAGATGATTTGCAGTTTTTTCAAATATACACGCTCAGTACATGTGTTTCGATCCCCCCATCCCCCCAGCATGTTTCGATGTTTTAAAAAAATAATTTCACTTCCTTTTCATAATAACGTACTGGTCGCTTAGGCTTTCCAACTGCAATGTTCAATTTGTACAGGCTGTTGCAGATAATTACAGGGCAGTATATCGGGAAGCCTACTCGCTCGATTGCGGGGGCCGGCTCGGTCGATTGGCAGAATGGAGAGAGATGAAGGTATCCTGCAGCAGCCAGCAGTTTCCACAGTCGGGGAGGGGGGCGAACGTCAAAACTGTCATGTTTTTGATAAAATTACCCATTTATCATTTGATGTCGAGCCGGCCCCTGCAATCGAGCGGGTAGGCTTCCCGTTACACTGCCCTGTAGTTATCTGCAACACCCTGTATACTTATTGTAGACTTACTTATTATATCTTTTTTTGTTTTCACACTTTATTCTATTTGCTTTGTCTGTCTGGGTGGAATTTTGTAATCGATATTAAAGTTACATCCTATAAACCGATTGACTTGAAATTTTGCACACTTACAGTCAAATCTCGTTACCGCGAACTAGTAAATGCATGCTATATCATTTCAGAGTATGCGAAGTTTATAGTATGCATGGCCTGTTTACCACGAACTCTGTTCGTCTTAGCAAGGCTTTGTATGAACACCACAAAATACAAGGTTATCTGGTACAGAGGGTAGATTATCTGTGGCACTTACTCCTTCGAGGGAGTTCTGCGCCATCCCTATATCTTAACGACTGCTGTATGATGGTCGCAGCAGCCGGGATCGACGGCTTTACGTGCCCTCCGAAGCACGGGGGGAGATGGAAATTTCCAGGTGGTCACCCAACCTGTGATTAGCCGCGCCCAAAGTTGCTTAACTCCACCATTACATTAAGCAAGGCGAGACAACTGGGCTACGGCTGCCCCCGCGTACATGATGTACAAAATATAAATGCTGTACATGGTTAGGTAAAGTGTACAGAAATTATATTGATATAAATTTTTTCTGTTTTGAAATTACACATGTATCGGATGGCGCAAAAAAAGATGTTAGAAAGTTTTTGTCTACTACAACATAATATGTAAGTTATAGATTCTTGTTATTATATTTATGCCATAACAAATATCCTGAAATTTAATGCAGAAGGTTTTCAAAGTGGTTTCCATCTGCCGCAATCTGTATGTAGAGCCTTGAACCACTGACCTATACGTATAAATAACTGGATGGCGCATCCAGCGAAAAACTTGACGCCACCGTCCGCCATTTTAGTAGGGGCAAGAAATCCGTCATCGTGTGTGCAACATTTGTTTGATTGTTGGATTAATTCTGTTTTTTAACGCCAGAAAGAGCATTGTAAAGGTAAACAAAGTAAACTTAACTTAACAATTGTTCAAAGTAAAATGTTAATAAATTAAAAATAAGCTTTTAAATACTTTAAATCACGGTCTACATGGTCATCGAGCTTCGGCCATTTTCCATTGTTTCGAGAAGCTAAAGAAAACAGATGGCGCCAGGTGCCGCATAGATCGCACTAAGGCCGACCGCAACCTGCGATAGAGATTTTCATTGGAACTGAATATGAAAGTAAAGTTTCTATCTGTCAATAGGCCGGTGCTGCAGGCGCAGTTGGGCCGATTGTACATACAGCGCCACTTTTCAATAGAGTTCGCGCCCTACCGGGAGCTAGAATTTTTAGCTTCACTTTAACAATGGAGCTCGATGACCATGAATATCTATAGACCGTGCTTTAAATCAAATCTTTAAGGTTTTGATTAAGCAGTGTGTGTTTCGTAAATATTATTTACTTTATACTCTGCCAAACCAAAAAGATAATAATTAATTATCTTAGTAAAAAAATTTTCATTTAAATTTTCCCATCAAATTAATTATATTGGAATAATCTCGAATAAAATTGTCACAAAAAAGTTTAAACTATTGCCCCTACCAATATGGCCTCCAGTGGCGTCACCATTTTTAATCCTCTTAATGAGGGATGTGCCATCCAGTTATTTATTCAAGTCAGTGCCTTGAACCGAATTCCGTGGTGACTCTCTGAAAAGCATCATTTTCGACTGCACGAATCTCTCTGGAAATGCAATGAGAGAAATCAGTGAGTGAGCGATAGAATGTTTAGAACAGTATCACGAGGAAAATTATTTACGGCGTACGATTAAACTACAATAGACAAAAACCTTTTAACACCTTTTTAGCGTCAAACGGAATTCAGTTCAAGGCGGATTGCATCAGATGGGAACAACTTTGAAAAACTTCTGCATTAAATTTCAGGATATCTGTGTTAGCATAAATGTGATAACAAGACAATACCTCATATTATGTTGTAATAGACAAAAACTTTCTAACGCCTATTTTTGCGCCACCCGGTACATTAATTCCTTAACCCTGTACAGTACATAACTACTGTTTACCACGAACTTTGACCTGAAAGTAGGTTTGACTTATCCGAGTTTTCGTGAAAACCGAGTTCGTCGTAGAGCTAGTAAAACTGCATAAGAATAGTAGCCAGCCAACCAAACTGAGAAAATGAGTTCGACTTAGACGAGGATTCGTGGTACACGAGTTCGCAGTCACTAGATTTGACTGTACTTACTCCTGATGACAATACATGAATCAATTAAAAAATTCACTAAATAATTGATCAATTAGTGGCAATTAATTAATTTAATTTTTATATGAAGAATATCGTTCAAGACTTTACCAATAGATGACGTTCAAGTGTTTTTTTGTTTTTTTTTAATTTTTTTATCCTTACTTAATTTTACTTTATCGTCGCATTGACTGTTAGAGCCGAGCGATGCCATCGATTAAATAAATAAATAATCGATGTTTTTATCCAGTATAAATTTAATGCTATACTCGAATAACATGTCATCTAAACGCTTTAAATTTATCTGAACTGTACGAGTTGAAAAGGTTTTAATGAAGATGCATTTATGCTGAATTTTGCAGGTTTTCTTTAAATGAACGACAATAAATCTGTCTTTATTATGATGTAGATTATATTATAAATTTTTATGATAGTTTATTATGAATTTAATTAAATTTTAATCTTTATATTATAGCAATATCGATGTATAATCATTTTGAGGATTTGCTATTTCTTAAAACACAGTGCTTCGTGTTTAAAATAAATGAGAAAAAAAAAAACCCTTTAAAATAGCAATGTTTTATGTAGTAGTTATTCAATATAAATAAAATTGGTAGAGACTTTACAACACAACAAAGGGACAACAGAGTTTCCGACTAGTTTCGACATTTATTCCCGGCTTTATCAAGGATAAACACAATCGACAATCGAACAGTGAAGTGTACATTTGTTAGGATGGGACGAAAGCAGCGCTTTCACAAAGCTCATCCAACCAGAATAAACTCCAGATGAAATACACTGAGGTAGTCAAGAAGCCTAACCAACCCAAGCGGTCTTCCATATTAGACAACAAAAAAGAAAATAAGATTGACGATTGTCAGAAACAAAATACAAACGAATTAAAAAAAATACAAGGAGAAATAAGATTATCACATCTTCCAGTAGTCTGGGAAAGAGACGTTGCTAATATCTTCAAAATTGATGTCAAGAACGTGCCTCGGTTTACGATACTTCGTATGCCAGTTCATATTCATTGAGTTCTTCAG
>JAHWFO010110228.1:0-14682 GCA_023313115.1 Rhysida immarginata | reverse complement strand
TGCATACTCCTGGAGGGTGAGGCATTTCTGCACTGTTCTTCTTACTGGGAACGAATTGTGGCTACACCATTACAACCCCGAGAACAAAGCACAAGGAGTACCGGCACAAGGAATCACCACCCCTTGGGGTGGGGGGGGGGGTTCTCAAAGTGTTTGTTTCAGCAGGCAGAGTCAATGTGAGCGTCTGTCTTTTGTTTGATGAGACAAGAGTGGGGGCTGTGCAATATCGAGCTCCTTTTGATGAGCATGGGCACATATGATCAACTTGGCCTGGTATATGTGGAGACTTTGTGGAAAAACTGAGGGTGTGGCTGACCTGTACTCATTCTGCAATGTGACAATGCCAGGCTCCACACGAGTCGTGAAACCAAGGACACCCTTCAGTTCTCCAGTTCGCTCACCGATGTCCTACCCCACCCACTCTACAGTCTGGACCTTGCCCCCTGTGGCTTTTTTTTCATCCTTTTCCAAGCTGAAGTAGAATATCAAGGGCAGAGATTCAATGGGGATGTGGAGAGGTCAAGGGGGCAGTTCGAACGTGACTCTGTGTGAAGAATCTAAATAATAAAGACTTCTTTGCTGACAGCTTTGTGGCAATTTGTGTAGAGAAAAGATGAAGCTTTCACACTGTGCATGATATTTCTCTCTCTTCAATCAAATGGTAAGTAAAAAAAAATTTTATAGCAAACAGGGAAAAAAGCAAAATTCAAAATATTTGAACAGTTTGTGGTTACATCGTAAAAATTAACCAGATTTTCATTTGCCAGCTGCTGTTGGTTTTTGTGTCGGACTTCGCTGGTTTCATCAACAGCTTGGTGCCACTTTTGTGTGTGTTATGTTAATAAACTTGTTGGCATCCATTAAAGTTGACAAAGTAAGTAACCCAAGATAAGATTTATTATGTTGTCAAATTAAACAAACACAATGCAAGATAATGCAAAAGTTGTTGGGGTATATAGTCTGTCTAAATTATAATTAAAACAAACACCAACTGTAAATGTGTTTATGACGAGGCAGCTCTTTATGGCACTTTTAAAACGAAATGCTTTCCAGGGGCCTCCCTCTCCATTTTTCTTGTAAACACTGCTTGTAAGCAATGAATGGAACTAATATAATATGATTGTTTGTGGGATTTTTAATGAATTAAACTTTGTTGAACTATCCCTCCCTCCAGCGATGTATTGTATGTGTCTCCCCATCATTATTAGAAATGAAATAAATATTTTAAATCTTCTTTCCCACCCAACTAATTGACACCCTTGCATGGATGATGAATATTGATGTCCTTTGGCATAAACATTAGTAGACTCCACAGGTTTCTCCATTAAGTGATATGAGGCAGGCCTAGCCCTAGCTTTAAAAAATGACATATCAAAGCACAACTGCTCTTTCCATATGTGACCAGAAGTAGTAAAAAAAAATGTCCTTGTTCATTTCATTGTATGTGCAGAGAAAAATCTGAGAGAAAAATAACTTGAAATGGACATTAAGTCAAAGAAAGAAAAGACATGTTTCATGGCCAAAATTCAGATGCACCACTTTGTTTTTTAGCAGTCAATGGAGGTTTTACCCTTGTTTTGAATATATACGATTTTATTTTTTTTTGTTGATAATGCACAGAACTCTCTAAATATGATCTCGAATGGAACACACACAACAAGCAAAAAGCAAACGGAATTGGTGAAGAAGGGAAAATTGTGTCTGCAGTAAAAGATGTGAGGGTTACAGTTTTTAAACTAGAATCTGCCTAAAATTTCATATGTAGAGAGAATTAATATGACTGAGCTACATTAGACTTTTTTTGATTCTTGTGAACAAATGAGGTTTGTAGAATTACTAACGAGTGGCAGAAGAATATCCACAGACGATATAAGACATAGCCACCATACTCGTGCATCTCTTTTTGTCCGTGTTGAATTGGGATTTTAATCTTTGAAGAGACTTCAGTGGTCCCAAACAGATGAAAGTCACAAGAGGACAAATTCTGGGGCTGTAAGTGTAAGGAAGATATTTTTGAAAACCTCCTGTTTCTTCTTCTTGGCTAGTTCATTCAGAAGAACTTTTTTTTGTGACATGCATTGTTATGGAGAATAGAATGATCACTCTGAAGACAGCATGCTAGGTCGCTTGTTTTGTGTCTTTGTTTGCTAGCCCTTACAGAGATTTTCCTTTTTTTGGGATGGGGGTTCTGTGTCCGATATTCTAAAAAAAGGCAACCGTGTTTTTTGTTTTGTGTTAAAATAATTTTTCACACTTGCGAACTTTTGTAGCAAAATATGATGAAACATTGGAAACACACAAGAAGCCAGCCAAACTGCTTCTCCCACAACAGGTTTTTTTTTTTTAATATTCAGCATGAATACGTATTTCTCAAATGCCAAGTGATCATCGTCATATTTTTGAACATGACTAAAAATTCCAAAGATCCCCTGGGGCTTATTATTTATATACAACAACAATGAGGTTCCTTCACAGAGTAAATTAGAATATTCTTAAGCCAATCACAACATTGCATAACTTTAAAGGTTGGTAATGATAGGGATACAGTCCAATCCCAAGAAATTATCTATTTTTTTAGAGTGCCCCAAAGTCAATCACTAAGGACTATTTGTGTCAGCATTTTGATATTTAAGTAGAATTTTATTGCCATTTTTTCTAAGGAAAAATTAAGTTTCTTCCACATCTATGGCCTGTCTGTTGTGTATAATGTGCTGAACACTCACTCAGGATTGGAATTGTGCACGTGTGTGTGCGTTGAAAATTAATGCTTATCAATCCTGGTAACGATCCTCCTTTATTTTTGATTGTCAATTTGAATCTCAACGAAAAGTCAGTTCGGGTACGTTCATCTCCAGGAAGCAATTGGTGAACAGGTGTGAGTTTTTAGGGATAAAATGTCAATATCTTATGCAATACGTATTTTCCTCACCGTCGAATATGGGATATCTGTTTGGCGTGCTATTGTGTGTGCACTGCTGGTACCCTGCACAGTAGTCATCTCCTGTTCCATAACAGCAGTTGCAACTTCTTCAACGTGTTGCTGCCTGATTCGGTTGCGTCCCCAGCCTGTTTGCACTCCTAGAGTTCCGGTAGATTCAAATCGTTCAATCATTTTCCGTAAGTTAGTTATGCTCATTGGTCCTCTTCGTATCGTTTTCAATTGCCGGAATTCACGAAGGGCAGCACTTGCATTGTCGCTCTTCTGATAAAACAACTTGACTAATAACGCCCGGTCAGGCAGAGTAAGCGTCATCGTCAGGCCATTCGTTCGTGAATGATGGGAAATCCTCAGCCTTGCCTTTTATTGTCATGATTGCTCAACACGGAACGCGCTTATGCAAATGTATTCATTGTTTTCTTGAAATAAGCGCCCCCTATGGCGACTTTTGGTACTATTTTTTTGTTGTTTTGCAGAAATCAAAACTGCATGTTCCACTAAGTATATACACCAAAATGTACTGTATTTGGCCTAATAGAATTCCCGCTAGCGAGCTCTGAACACCTCACGTTATTTCTTCCCCCCGGTATAATTATTTATTTTTGTTCTTCCAAAATTCGCACCTACAAAACTTCGTTCTTCATTCATTGCCGATTTATGTTGCACTAAACAATTCACCGATTGTTTTATGAAATGAATTGTTTTAATTTCTTTCGTGTCTGAACGGTACACATAATAAATAAACAATGCGATAGCACTCCTAGTCTATGTTTACACCATTTAATCTGAGATCCACGAAAAATAAATAAGCAAAAAAAAATATTGCCTTAAAACTACGATTATGCCAGCCTATACACTTGTTGCTTTCCACTATCGAATACCACTCCCGTTTGTTTCGCTGCGGAACACCAGAGGGCAGATCGATATCTTTCACTCGCGAATAAGCTCGAGCATGATGGAAAACCTGAGCCAAGCTTCTACATGGAAATGACACTGGTAACGAGCGTTTAGATACACGTGAACCTGAGTACGAAGCAACGAGGGACGAACTCGAATTGACGTACGGCGTCCGAGACAAGTGAGCGACGCGAGCAGAGTGAAACGGCGGGTGGCGACTGTAAGACGGCGGAGCAGCAGAGGCCTCCGACCGAGCTTCTTATCAACGCATTCCCTGCCATTCACTCGGAAGTGCCGGCCAAGCCTTGTGTAAGCCTAACAACGTTGGAGGCGTTTTTTTGGTCTGTCTACGACTCGTATGAAGTAGGACGTAAAATTCAGGAGCTGCATTATCAGAAAATTTCAGGTATTTTTCCGTTGGGGCTTTCCGCATATTTCTCACATGAAATCAGAAGTTTATCAGTAAGAGGCAGCAGCGGACTAATGCGCCGTTAAGACCCGTTTTTATTGCCAAGAAGAGATAGCGGATTCAGTAGTGTTTTAATGTTTTGGTTCTGCCATTGAATTATGCTCTGTAGATTAAGTTTAAGAGGAATTGTTTTTATTTCTTCAGCAGAGTAAATGCAGCGTGGCAAACTGTGATACACTTATCTCTGCACACAAACTTCAAATTATAACAGAGTGAACTTTCAATTTCTTTATTTGTGTCACTTTCTTTTCTTTTTCTAGTTCTGTTTTGAGGCAGAAATTTATACTTACTGCTGCTGATTTTCTAAAAGGCGTTAAGACTTTTTTTCCCGGAGTAGACTTTCTGTTTTTGACATTTAGTATTTACCTCTCACATCAGCGTTGCCAGTTTAGTAGTTTTCCTACTAGGTGTCACGTGACCACGTTCTCGTTGCTGACTGGTAAAGTATCGCATGACTCACGCAGTCACTTGACGCTTTAATCTTTCATGGTTCGGCACGAAATACTGTGCAGTAAGTTTTCAAATGACTTGTCATTCATGTGAAATTGCGCAGTCGAGTGATAATGGTGTGCATGTCTCACATATTTCAGTTGCTTCAGCCAAGCTTAGGCGTTATCTATAGATATTTAAGTGTCTTGTTTACCTTTATCCTGAGTCAAAGTGTGTTTGCAAATTTTTGCCATTTTCAGTTTTGAAGTGTGGCTTACGTTAGTTCGGAAACAATAAGTGTAATAAAGTAAATTCAAAATCTCGAAGGCTTCATGTATTCACCTTTTGGAGTAATAAGGTCTTTCTTCTTTTTCCAAAACGTTTCTGTTTTTACAACATTTAGCTATTAAGAATTTTGGTTGTCTGTGGAAAGCTTAAACTTAGGCGTATTCAAGTATAGCTTACTTAGCGATTAAGCTTGAACGTGCATAGCTCATGTAATTGTTTGTGTAATTTGTTTGCACGTTACTATAAATTGTTACCCTTTCTAAGGAAAGGAAGGATTGTAAGCCAATTATTAATTATTGTTTTATTAATTTGTTTATTCCAAACATATTTAATTCAGTACAGGTTGTACTAGTGTCTTTCTATATTTTGCTAATTGAATTAAACGTTTTTCTTTACTTTCACTGTACGCATCCTACAATATGTGTCTTTCTATAAAATGTCCACTGCGCATTTCATTCAACCATGACATAAAGTAATTACGAATTTTCGTTAAACAGAACGTATTTCTTTCATTACATTAGAAATTAAGCCCAAAGATGAAAAAAGCTAATTAACTAACAAACTACCCTCAAAGGCAAGGGTTTTCTTCTTAAAACGATTAATTCTGTTGCAACCTTTAAATAACTTTAATTTAAAACATGACATTTCAGCTTTCCCGGGGAGAGTTTTCATAAATAGAGTTCACAGGTAAGAATTCGAATTTTTTGAGGTTATCTTTACTTTTTTGTTTCCCATGTGTTGACTTCTAGTCCAAATAAAGTTTGTTTCATTTACAGGTTAGAGGGGCACGTGAAGGGAATTTCTCTTCTTCTTGGTCAATAAAACGCTAGTAGTAGGGGCAGCCCTTTATATACCAGGTTGACCTTTGACCCAAGATGGCGGCGGCCACGCCCACCACGCCCTCGCCTCAGGCGGTGGTATATAAACCGGCCTCATGCCACCCTTTCTTATCAGCAGAGATAAGATCAAAAGATAAGATAAGCCCAGCGGACCGCCATTTTGGTTGCCATGGCAACAGAGCGGCCATTTTTTGATGAGAAGAGTAGATAAGAGACCAGCTGGTCGCCCCCTCCACCCGCCATTTTGAAAAAATGGCGGCCATGTCTGTTTTTCTTCATTTTTTGAATCCACTTTTTTATGAATAATAATTATGCTTTATTCAATAAAGATAAAAAGATAAGAAAGATGAAAAGATAAGAAAAAGGAGAAAGAGAAAGAAGAAGAAACGGAAAAAAGAAAGAGAAGGAAAGAAAAAGATGGAGAGAGAGAAAAAGAAGAGAGGAAAGAGAAAGAAGGAGAAGAAGTGGGTTTTTTTTTGGGGGGGGGGGGTACGCTGCCTCTCCCTCCCACCCAGCGCTCTTATGGTGACAGTGCAGAGGTTCCGGTCCACCCACGCCTATGCAGGCGGGCGGGCAGTTGAGGCAGCTGGGGCACTTCGAGACTCGACCAGGGCGCTGGTTCCTGTGCAGAAAGTGGAGGGCAGAGCTTAGGTAGTCATAACACTCCATTGAGATGCCAAGCACCACCACTTCACACAGGGCAGCCGTCGCTGTGAGCCTCGAAGGGGAATGATCTGCACCCCCCTTATGCCGTGGCCAAGGGCATAAGAGCCGTGGTGATTCGGTTAACTAGGGATGGTTGGGCACCTTCCCCTGCCTAGTGCAGCCACTGGGTAACAGATGGTTGAACGGTGTCTCGGTCAGGGAGCCTATTCCGCGGCCATGCTTTATTCTGATTGGAACCACCCAAAACAATTCGCCTTTTTTTAAAAATGCGCCGCGATTCAATCCCTTCTCCTTCATCTTCGACTACGGCGCTCCCCAAAGAGCGCTGTGTATGTTTACGAGTTCCCTCGGCGTCCGCAACGTGATGACGAGGGCGCGCCATGCGTTCTACGACTCGCTAAACCGTGAAAAATCGCTCAATAAAGGTTTTTTCCAGCGCTTCCCGCCCGTTGTCGCGCATCCAAAGTGGTCTACGTGTTGTTTTTAAACGTTCTCGTCGACTCCAAATGGGTATTTACGATAAAAGGTAACCCTGATGGAACAGTTAGAAGAAGGAAGGCGAGGTTAGTCGTTATGGGAAACAATCAAAGACCTGGTATTGATTTCTTAGAAAGTTATTCTCCAGTCATAAAGATGGAATCATTTAGGGCATTAATAGCGATTGCAATTAAGGAAAATATGAGCATAGAATTCAGGGACATTAAAACAGCCTAACTATATGGCGAGCTGAATGAAGAGATTTATATGAGACAACCGATGGGCTATGAGCAAGGTTAGGCTCTAGTATGCAAGCTCAAGAAAAACTTGTATGAATTACTTCAATCGGGAAATTGTTGGCACAAGAGGCTCAGAGAGGTTATGCTGGAATTGGGACTTAAGCAACTGGATAGTGATCCATGTATATTTATGAGCACTGGAAATGATAAGTGTATATTGGCATTTATGTCGATGATTTATTATTCATAGGGGATACAGCTAATATAAAGAAATGGGTTAGTAAACTGAGGGGGCGTTTCCAATTAACAGACGTAACCGGCAACGATTCGTTCCTGGGGATTCAAACTAAACGCTCACAGCACGGCATTCAGATCTCTCAATCTCATTACGCAAAGAAGATCCTGCGACGGTTCGGGATGGAGGCGTGCAACCCAACCAAAACTCCAGCGGATGGAAATCAAAATTTGGACAAGTATGAACAGTCGCCAAGTGTTGACAAGAACTTTTACATGGAAATGATAGGTTATTTGATGTATTTAGCCGTGGGTGTCACGTATTTCAGAGTGATGCGCAGTGGAAGTTAGGTATGAGCTGAAAGAAGTACACAGAGCATATCTTTTGGCTTAATTTTATTAACAATGAACATAAAACTGTCTTTACAATGAGGAAAGACATTACAATAACAATGATGGGCGACGATCTTGCTTACTCGCAAGAAACGCAACGGGAATATTGCCCTGCCCAAACGGCAGCTTAACGCTCCGTTTTACATCAAACAAGAAATAAACAATGACAACAGACACACTGATATTTGGGCCACAGATCGAGCAGGAAACTGCTTCGACCGACGCGACCATAAAGCGGTCAAAAGCCCATCTGTGGAATAAACCCCAGATTTACAAAAAGATAGACATATAGGCGCGTATTTATATAGAGGCGCATATATGTATAATAACAGTGAATAAGGCGCTCGCCCCTCCCCACCGGAGGAAGCTGAAAATGCGCCCGGAATAAGAAAGCGCAATTGCGGCTTTCTTAATTTTTCTTCCTTTAATTGGAGCGGCCGTCAACGGCCGAATCCGAAGATTCACTAGAAAGCTCCAAATAGCATGAAGAAGGACTTATACTAGTGAAACTATTCTCAGACAGTTGAACGCAGGAACTTGAGTCTACAGCGGGAGAAACAGAGTCGCCAGGATAGGTAGAAACTCCGGTCACTCGGAAAGGGGCCGGGGTTCTCCTGTTGAAAACCAATGGCGAACACTGTCTCCGCTGCACCATAGGAACACGGCGACGACTAAGCGTTTCTAGTTTTGGAACCGAATGGTTAAATAGCTAGGACGAGATAAAGAGATAAACAATTAAAGCCTGCATTGCGTGCGAAACACTTTTACAAAAAAAAACAAAAACGGACGTTCGAGTGCGATGTTAGAAGGCATTGCATGCAAGGAATGACTAAATTTAAGTTCGAAAAACGAACGCCAAAAAAAATACCCCGTCCCCTCTCGCACTCTTCAAAACCAAGCTTTAAAACAATGCGCTCGAGCGGAACTAATCTGAAAATCTATGGGAGAGCTTTTTACACATTAGAGCGAGTTTTTTTTTTTAACAGACTAGGAAAAGGCACCCACCTTGTGAAGGGTACGAAGGCACCCAATCCTCGTTGCCAGAAGGCTTCCTGGGTCCAAGGCGTGATCCAGGCACTCAATCCTGCTGGAACGAGCTGCTTATCAAGGGTCCGTAGCTGATGCCACTCGTGGGCCTCGACTCCTGCTGCGACGACCAACGTTCGTGTGAAGATAACGGCCGCTGGTGCTGCGACGATAGGTGAAAACGTGGATACTTCACTGGCGGGACGAACCGCTGTTTCTGCGCTCCTCTTTCTTTCTCCTCCCGTAGCGCTTAGCACTAATCCTTCATTCAATGAAGCCGGGGGCTGCTCTTCTCCAACATAGTCGATAGCTGTAAGCATGGGGCGATAAAACACAGTTAATCTGGACACAAATACGTAAATGCTCGCTACTTGTTGCGGAAGCGAGACTGCTCCATAGCGTTCATCTCCAGTCGAGTGCGGCTCAAAATCCTCTCCTGCGGAGTTCGTAAAGCTTCAAAATTGCTTCGCTGTCGTCTGAGAGAACGCTCTCTTTTTTTCCTAGAATGGGAGCCATTTCCATGCGTCCATCCCGCTCGGTTTCTTAAGCTCTCTCCTCGATTTTCATTTTTCCGCTCGAATCTCTCACGCTTCCGCCCTCTTGCGCGCTGCTTCCGCCTTTTAATGTTAGAGCGCTTTTGCTCTGCGCTCTGTAGAGAAATGGCTTCTTAAAATCACGGATTAGGCTCTGAAAACCTTAAGATGGACAGTTGGAAAACCACACTAGTTCCCTGCAGCTGATCTAACATCTGAAGTCGAAAACGTCACCGGACTTAAGCGTTTGCACTGAAGCCATCCAAAATTCATTCATTCTATGGACATTTTTGTCCATAGATGGCGTGCCTCCAATGCCAAGCTTGCTCCCCGATTGAGCTTTACGATCGTGAGCCTTGGCCGGACGTTTAGTCGCCAAACTTGGTGACAGTGGGTATACCCGATATAGCATATTGTGTTAGCTGCCTATCACAATATTCAAGTGATCCCAGACAGATACATCTTACAGCAGTGAAGTGTGTGTACAGATATATAAAAGGAACTTATGATTTGGGATTATTATACGATGACAACCCAGGACAGTTAAGTTTGTGCATGGACGCAAATTGGGACTCCACGAAGGACGCAAATTCTTTTTCTGGATATGCCACGAAAATAGGCAACTGTGTAATCAGCTGGAAAACCAAAAAGCAAACTTTGGTCGCCATGTCTACATGTGAGGCGGAGTTGATGGCCATCTGCGAGGGGATACGTGAATTCTTATGGCAAAATAATCTCTTAACTGAAGTAAATATGGAGAAATATGCGGTGAAACCCCTAACACTCAGAACAGACAGTATAGCTGCTATAAACTGGGTGAATAGCCATGTGACTACACAGAGAGCTAAGCACATAAATCGCAGATACCACTTTATCAGAGACGAAGTGAAGAAGGGGAACATAGAACTGATACACAATAGAAGTGAATGCATTGAAACAGATGTGTTGATGAAGCCCCTAGTGTTCAACAAAATGGACTTGTGTCGTGAAGGGATGCAAATGAATACTAAAGAAAGGGTTGCATCAAACCAGATGAATGCAAACTCGCGCAAAGGGGGCAGTATGACGGATATTTGCGCGAGATTGCCACCAGACGTCAGTGCCCACGATGCAGTGCATGCTGGGATGACATCACAATTGAAACATGAGACTTGCTGCCTAGAACGTGATGAGCTCGCACGTGTTGACATTAGTAGCAGAGACATATATATAGACTTTTCTTTTTCATATGAGCTTATTATGTATTATCTCATATCCTACTTTCCTTTAACCACCAATAAATATAATCGATCCACAACAATAACAATGGTATCGAACTAAATTTTACCTTGTGGTTATTTTTATTCCCAAAGTATACAGCAAATCATTTCAATAATTTGCATAAACTTTTAAGATTGGCTATGAGGATCCATATTTCCTCTTTCACCTACAGGGCGTTGAAAATAAAAAAATAAGTTAATTTCCTTTCTATAGTCAGGTAGAGCAATTACGAATTTTCTTTAAACAGAACGTATTTCTTTCATTACATTGGAAATTAAGCCCAAAGATGAAAATAGCTAATTAACTAACAAACTACCCTCAAAGGCAAGGGTTTTCTTCTTAAAACGATTAAATCTGTTGTAACCTTTAAATAACATTAATTTAAAACATGACATTTCAGCTTTCCCAGGGAGAGTGTTCATATACAGAGTTCACCGGTAAGTATTCGAATTTTTTCAGATTATCTTTACTCTTTTGTTTCCCATCTGTTGACTACGAATCCAAATAAAGTTTAGCTTTCATTTACAGGTTAGAGGGGCATGCAAAGGGAATTTCTCCTCTTCTCACCTCGGTCAATAAAACGCTTCATCAACGGAAGGACAGGTAAGTGGGGGGGGGGGCTGAAGGTAAGGGACATTTCTGAGGAGTAACGTTAATCGTGTTAGTAGGGGCCCGTCGACATAGTAGCTAAATACGACCTGGTTTTCTCGTCATTTTCCCCAGTTTCAAATTCTCCAACACTGCGTTCTATGGACGACGTCTCTGTCGAACTCTAGGCAGATCCCGATGCTACATTTCTTTTGGCTCAAATGCGCTGAAAAAATAAAATAAGACGCCTAGACAGCAAAGGTTCATATATACAATATGGTCAGAAAATAACGACCCGTACCAGGCATTTCCTTGGGAATGCTCGTGTTCTTTAACTAAGTATTAGTCTTAAGCAGCTGCGTTCTTTTTCCGTCGAGTCCGTTAATCTTCATGAGCCTTGCCTGAACATTTCTGAGTTACTCCCTTAAATTACTGGGTTTTTAATTCCTTTTCTATTGTCCGCCTTGATTCGCAGCATGGGAAAAGGCGACTCGAATCTTCTCAAGTTCGTCGGGGCATTCATGCCGACCACTCATTCCAAAAGTCAAACATCAACTAACTTAAAGAACTTAACCCTCCGACACCTCCTTACCAAGCCGCAACAATGTCGAATTCTTCCGTTGCTCTTCTATTGTTTCCCTCGTAGTTAGATAACATTGGTAAGTGGACGAGTAACTTATTAGCGATATTATACATGATATATTTAAAACCTTGGCATTTATTATTTACCGCATTAATCTTTAAACAAATCCATTTACTTTTAGATAGACGATTTCGTACTCCAATATACTGCCCGGGATAGGAGGAGAGCCACTCACAATTCTCACAAGAAAAATATCATCAGTGTCCAATATGTAGCATCCAAGAAAATTAATTTTTTCTCGACGTAAGGAATAAAATTATCCAAAATTCGTCTTTGAGCTCAAAAATTTTTTCTTGGCTGCTACAATATATGCCTATAGTAATTTCTGGTGATTTTAATTGTCATCTGGATGATAATAACATCTTTTCATCTGGATTTGGTCGAAATTTTAAGAGACCAATCAGCAACATTAATTTACTTTCTGTGTAAAAGGATTTAACTCAATGACCTTTCGTTTCGGAGAAAAAAATAAAATATTTTACGTTTATTATTGTAATGCCTGATAAGCCTAATGGGAAGATGGATATATGACTTAAGAGTGCTAGCGCAGCGGTTAACATTAGGTTCTGTGGATGTACTGGACTGGGTTCGATTTCTGTCGTATTGAAAATGTTTTCATATTTTCCCAATTATTTTTCCATTTTATTTACATTTTTTGTATTATTTGTTTGCAATTTGTATAATAATATTCACATACATAAACAATGTCACTGTCACGTCCTAGCAAACGAGGCAAGAGAGAGAAGTCGCCTAAGCAGACGACGGGCTCCTCTGAGGTAGGCACTCAGACGGAGGCGCCATCTCTTGCCGCGAGGCAAAGGCAATTCGTTCCAAGTAAATTTAACCTGCCATAAAAAGCGAAAGTCGCGTGATGCGAGCGTTGCGAGAGGGCGTTGCGCTGGTGGAACAAGAGCATGCGATGAGAAAAAGATTAGACCCGGGAAATTCAAGGAGTGCGGACGGAAAAAGAAGGTCAGGCTGATGACATTCGAACCTGCCGCGTCTACAGTAAAAGTCCAGGCTGAAGACACGAGTGAGGCAGGAGCTCTGAATTTAATGCCAGCCGAAAGTGAGGCCTTCGCGTCCGGGAGTACGAACAGCAAAAGTTCCCCAGCAACGGAGTGTGCACCTGTTAGCGCGAACTGCCATAATAGTTTATTGAATTGTTTCGCCACAGGAGAAGAAGGTTTAAGTAGCACAAGGCCCTGGACCCAAACGAACCCTGAGAGCAAGCAAAAGAAGCGACAACAGCGCAAACAGGAGAACGTAATAGCAGCCAGCGAGGAAAACCTTCGTCAGACGACCCTGCAAGGAGGAGTAAGTGACGGGATTCATTTCCTCTCTTCCCAAGACCTAGAAGTGCTCGTCCGAGCAACAGGGATTCTCAACTACGTCCCCGACGAGGTCGAATTGCAGCTCCAGTCGTCCTTGCAGATACATTATTGTGTGGCTGTCCAAGGAGTGACGTCGTTCAGCGACATCTTGTCCGAAGGAAGCGTGAGCGGCAACGAGGAATCGAGCCCACGACACGAGGAGATTATCATTGCCCCGTGGGGCCTAGCAACATATTTCCGAGAAGGCCTCGGTGGTGTGTACCCGACTTCATACGAGGTAAGTCTTTTCTCTTTCTCTCTCACCATAATGCTCGTGCAAATTCCACCCATGCACGTCAGGCCATGCCAATATTAATACATTATTTTGTATCAACTCCCAGGGCTTCTCGATGACAAACGCATCACGTAGATGCCTTCCCAGTAGAAACCGAGAGTCGGTCTAATTTGAAGAAATAGAACTTGGGTTATCAGCCCCGTGAAGATTACGGTTTCAACCAAATTCTATAAATCCCATTATAAACTTTCTTTTTATTTTAGAATTTATATAGGAGCTACTAGCTTCCTATTAATTAATTTGTTACGATACTAATGTATCACGCTGCCCCTTAAAGAGGGTGGCATTTATATTTAAAAATAAATCAATCTTCTTATCATTTTAATCTACCCTGTCCTGATTGTTATTATTTTACGCCATCCACTGCGTTAACTTAAATCTATACGTGACAGGGTAGATTTCGATAGAAGATCTTACTAATTTTCCTGGTAAGCAGAGCGTGGAGAGACCACGTACCTCTGGGATACGCCTAGCACTGTTTCCACTGCTACAGAAATTTTTTTATTAGATTTTTCTGGTAAGCCAAGCGTGGAGAGAACACGTACCTCTGGGATAGGCCTAGCATTGTTTTCACTGCTACAGAATTTTTTTAATAAATTCCTGGTAGTCCGAGCGTGGAGAGTCCACGTGCCTTTGGGATAGGCCTAGCACACTTTCCACTGCCACAAAAATTTTTTTTCTCCTTTATTAAATGGTTGGCAATCAGCGCGTAGAGTGAACGCATACCTTAGGGATAGGCTCAGCGCAATTTCCATTGCTACGGATTTTTTTATTAAATTTCAAAGCGACAGGGCATTGGTGTCCTTTGGGTAGACTATTGCGTGGCCTCGTTTGTTGCAAATTATTTTTTTGGATTGGACTGAGGGTCCGTTTTTCTTTATTCGAGGCGGTGCGTCGGAGGCAGTAATTTTTGAAAAAAAAAAAAATTAGTTGATCCTTTGGAATTGCTTTGTATTTTCCTTACTTTAGTTATTCTTTAATCTTTGTGTCGGAATCTATCGGCTGCATCTGTATTAGGGTTTTTTTTTGTAGCGGGTAGATTTCGATAGAAGATTTTATTAATTTTCCTCAAGGGTTGATTCAGGTTTTTTTTTT
>JAHWFO010110219.1:461892-484802 GCA_023313115.1 Rhysida immarginata | reverse complement strand
TCTCGTTTTACCTAATCTAACCCCCCTCACATCCCCCCTACCCCCCACATCTTTGTTGCGGTAGTGGTACTACCTTCTGGACAGCATCATTGAATTACGATAGGCAATCCGTTAGCGAACTGCCTATGAAATTCAATTGAGCCGCCAGCTTTAGCCTCAGAAAATTAACTGGAAATATTCACACTCACTAATCATCTTAAATAGAATTTTATGGAATGAAATGAAATGTTAACTTTTGACTTTTCATTCCAGTTAATTTTCTTCAGCTGAATTCTAATGTCTAATTACTAAAACAAACCAATGGCATTTCTCAACCACAACCCCCCTTATCCACCACTTTACTTGTTAGTAAAGGTTAATTATGTTGCATAAGCAAATTTTCCAATGGAAAACATTCAGAACTACAGTTGAGATATGCTGATGGTCAATATCATAAATGTAATGAATACGTAAACAGCCACGGTGCTCGACAAAACTGTTAGCATATCAGATGAATGCTTCTAAATATTCCATGAACACTTTTGGTAGTCATTTGTCTATTATACACGTAACTATTTTAAAGAGTGCATGAATGAAATGACCTAAAAGTATGAGCTTGCAGGAAAAATTCAAGGTCTTTTCATGTTGTGTATTGTACTTTATTGCAGACCCCATTCAACTTCATCTAAGAATGTTTACAACACTTGGAGCTGTTGCTGTGTTTAATGCATCTTGTGAAGGAATAAATCAAAATCTGACAGAAAAACTGCTTGAATTTGGATACACAATCAACACACATGTATTACATGCAATCCTTGTTGTTCTGCAATTGACTTTGGTCCAAAACAGCAATGTACCACTGATAATGGACTAAATATGCCATGCACCCGCCATATACATAAGATTAATTGTAAAGAAAGAGCTATAGGTAATTTAGAAGCTCTATTTGACGTAACACTGCGTTGTAAGTCTGTATTAATGCCGGAAATTGAATTGAATAACTGGGCTGAGAGAATTTAAAATGTTTTAGTTAATTTTTAAGTTGAAAATGGAAAGTAGAATTATGCTAGAGTGATGATACAGATAGAAATTAAGTTCGATGAAAGTAAATTAGACTACACAAGGATGTAAAAACTCAAGAAGACTTCTTGTAGATCCAAACGCTGGAGATTTCAAAAGTTTCTGCACAGACGTTAATCTTCAGTGACCTGTGGCCAGATGATAACACACTCCTAGTCGAATAGGATGGTAAGACGACGTATGTAGATGCCAAACATTGGAGAATTCTGCAGAGATTTTGTGTCCAAATGGAAAGTCTCATTCATCTAAGAAGAGTCTCCAATACTTAGCATCTCCATAAAAGCATTTTACCACCATATTCGAAAAGGAGTGTATTATCATCTGGATACGAGGTCATCAAAGATCAACATCAGTGCAGAGTTCCTAGAAGTCTCTAACGTTTGGATCTAGAAGAAGTCATCCTTAGTTTTACATCCAAATGTGGTTTAATTTACTTTTATCAAACTTGAAAGTACATTGCATCTGTACATCTGTGGATTTTATCATATCACTTGTAGATAACTGTCTACAACTATAAAAATATTTTGCCGAGCCCCGTATTCCATTATCACTGACCAGAATTGCTTAGAAAGTCTTTAGTGTTGGCAATCATTTGCAAATCCAATCCAGTTATTTGAGATTGCAATCAGCATTTCCTCCTACGCAAAGGTTTCCTAAAAAAAAAAAAAAAAAAAAAAAAAATGTACAACTTCAATTAATTAATCGAACCTATTTTTAAATGAACAATATCACTTATGCATTTTGAATGCTTAACAAATGAAATATCTGCTTCTATTGCAAACTTAATTTATTCCAAAATAGGAATAAATTTTTATGGCAACTTTTGAAAACTTTTATACTTATTGCCATCTTTCACAAAGTAGGCAAAATAATTCATCGCTGTCAATTTAGAGCCAACTTTACATATACGTGGTTGTGCATAACCTTTTGCTAGGGGGCTGCGACTTAAACCGCAGCGTTGTAGCACACTCTTATGACGCTTCGGCAGAAAGTAGTTCATTGTGCGTCTATTGGTATCAAACAAATATGGCTGATTTAATAAATGACAGTGAAGAGCAGCGTTTCATGGATAGAGTTCGTGCAAATGCATATCGAGAGGCAATGGAAGCAGGTGCGTCTTTTATAAATCGCAAATGGGTTGCGAACAAGTTAAACCGATCGGATAGATGGGTGACAGACAATTGGAAGAAAGGTTATGATAACTGCCATGCCGAATTTGCTGAGGCTAGGCCCGAGAAATTATCACAGGAAAGCAAAAACATCATTGCTAATAACAGTGGCAAAAGACGTCGCAGCCGTGTCAACGTTGCACAAAAAATTAAAGCCAAGCGTGGAAAAACAATTTCTCGTTCAACGGTTTAAAGACATCGTCAGCGTGCAAACATCAAGCCATTCCATGTTATTCCGAAACCGATGAAGACCGCATTAAACATCGAAGACCGTCTCTGGTTTTGCGATTACCTGCGGGATTGGGTGGAAGACGACTTCATGCACCTTGCCCCGAGCGACGAGTTCCTTGTGTGGACTATGAGACGTCCGAATTACCAAAACGATAGGGTCTGGAGCTTATCGATTACAGATATTTCTGACGATGAACACTATCAAGAGCTGTCCAAGAAGCCTGACTGCATTGGCATCTTCGTATGTTTCACCGCCAAGCGAATGATGTGGAGATTCAAGGAGCAGGATGAGTCATGGAATGGTGATTATTTTCGGAATTTGCTAACAAATGATGTTTTTCCGTTTCTTCGAGATCCAAACAACACTATCGACCCACATGAAGTTTGTTTTTTGCACGATAAGGCACCTTGCTTTAAGGCTAATGCAACACAGCAAATCCTAAGAGAAAGTGCTATCGATTTCTTCTCATCAAACGAATGGCCCGGTGCATCCCCTGACCTAAATGTTGCTGAACATTTTGGAGCCGTGTTAAAAGACGCAGTGGAATCTTTAATGATTCAAGAACGTGGTGAAAATCGATATTCTCGAGACCTTCTAATGGGACACCTGACATCTGTGCTGAAGGACATGGAGTACGATACTGCTCTGTTTGAGACACTCCTCCGCTCCTACCCGAAACGGATGCGTGCTGTTCGATAAGCAGGTGGTGGCCACACTAAATATTGATGTGATAAAAGCAGAAATAAACGTACTTTTTGATTATCAACTGCAGAACATTCCACTTAGTTTTGTTTATTTTCCAGACCCCTAGCAAAAGGTTATGCACAACCCTGTACACCAGTGTTTCCAAGATGCTTAATACTTTTACTAGTTAATCCAGCCCATAAATGTCTGCAGCCAGCCAAGGTTGCATCCTCCTAGATTATTTGGTTTTGGCAATGTTTGCCTTCCAACTATGGATTTTAACTTTACATGGAATTTTAAAGTGACCTAGAAGAAGGCAGTCTTCTCTGATAAAGTTCTTTTTAACATTTTTAGAAAGACCAGGTTCTTCTCTTTAAGAATCCTTCTTTCTGTTTTATGTTAGAGACTTAATGTAGAAGGCAAAAAATTACTTTGAAAATTCTGGTTATTTATTTATGCGACAATTTTATTAAATGGTTTCCAGTTTTTAAATCATTATTTATAAATCATGTAATTATTGTTGAATAAAATTCTAGGGTTAAAAAATTTTACGCATTATACATGTACTCAGAAAATCCTTGCATTGATCCATGAAGGTTGAGTCTGTACCAATTCGTTCTCTAAAATATGAGATTCTATGGTTTCCTTGTTATTTTTATTATTCAAAAAAACATCTGATGGTAAAATATGAAAGAAGTTATTGTTTCATAAATGACTGGAATTTATCTCTACTGAATCATATGCACTGAGTAGGCACACAATACTAGCTTCTCGTTGTTGTTGTAAGAATTAGCAGTAATACACTGTTCTGGTATTCCAAAGATATCTCTTCTGCAAGGCAGTAATGTTTGATAGATGAGCCCATATTTTACACTGAAGATAAATTCCAATCACTTAAGAAACAACAACTTCTTTCATATTTCATCATCTAATATTTTTTTGAATAATAAAAATAACAAAGAAACCATAGAACCTCATCTTTTAGAGAACGAATGGTAGTGACTCAACTTCCAATGACCAACACAAGGATTTTCTGAGTAGAATATGTAAAAATATTGAACTCTGCAATTTTATTCAACAATAATTATATGATCTATAGTAAAGAAATTATTCAGCAAAAACAAATCAACAAAAAATAATTTAAAGACTGGAAAACCATTAATTGCTTTCACATACATTTAATAAGATTCCAGAGGGCCATTTCTTACCCTATGGACAATAAAGCTCGCAAACACGAGATTGCCACAGTGTTTGGATTGGTCAGGATTAACCAGTTCCCGAGGAGAGTCACAAATTCGATACTCCAATACATTATCAAGGAATAACGAGGCCATACACTGGACAGAACAAGGGTTTGGCCATGTTTTCAAACATTTTTAATGTAATTTGAGAAGATTCAAAACATTAGGGCAGTCAGTCAGGTGTTTTGTTGATGGTTTTATTATTTTTAATGAATAATTTTTATACAAATTCTATGGCAAGGCATTGTTACTTACTTTAGCAAGAATACGGAAGAGCCTGGTTACTATGCAACTTTATAAATGTAGAATGAAACTGCAAAAACCTTTCAAAGTGAAAATTCCACCTTTGCATATTGCTATCAACCATCATGTTGTAAAATTAAAGTAGTTTTCATGCATACATTTTAGTCATTTAAAATATGGGCCTATTGATGTTATTATGTTGGTCCTTCTCCGATTCGATGAGTGTCAAATGGGCATTTTTGTTAAAAACTGACTGATAATTTGTTGACCACCAAGTCAAAATTCATTGGTTAAATTTTGAATATCATCGTACAACCTTCTCAGCACATTTTAACTTCACTTCATTTTATCACATGCTGTCTTGTTTAAATCTCTAACTATAAAGATTGTGGATGCATGTAAAACCATGGAAGTTACAAAAGAATCTAAAATTTGACTCTCAGTTTTCAAGTTCGGGAGTCAAATTGACTAGTGAATTTTTGGTCCTTAAGCAAACCCTCATAACATCAATAGGTCCAATCTTAAGCGTGTAAAATCTATGCATGAGAACCAAGAAATTCACAATATGATAATTAACAACATACAAAGCCCGGATTTTCATTTTATAAATAAAGGGTTCACCTGCAAAAAGACTAAGTTTCATTGATTTTCCAGTCACAATAACCAGGCTCTTCATAAAGTCTTGCTAAGGTTAAGTAACAATGCCCTGCCAAGACATAGATGTACAAAATTATTAAAAAAATAACGAAAACAAAACACCTCATCATCCTGTTCTCAAAATACTCTAAAACAGTTTGAAGATACCTATCCTATCGTAAATTAAATAGAAATTAATTGCCTAGAATTAAATGCTTGAAATACAGTAAAACCCCGTTACAACGTACTTCAAGGGACCTGGAAATTTTTAGGTTATTCTGAGGTGTACGTGATTCTGAAACTGGGGGGAGGGGGGGGGGCTTGTGAACAATGCATATATTCATAGAAAAACATAAGAATACATGAATGCATTTTATTGCAGCACAAATTGGATCCCGACTGAGTAGCATGCAGAGATTTCCGGGTTTATATTTGCTACACTAACCAACCAATGAAATGTGAACTCGGCTTAATTAGCCCATTGGCCCAGTTACAACTTTCGCTGGGCTGCATTGACTAATCAGAGCAAGACATGAACGATGTACGTTGTACTGAAGGGATAACGCTGACCTTTTCTAATTTAGGAGTTTGAAATCAGATTAGGCATTTTCTAATTGCATTCCCTAAAACAAATAACGTTATCTGTTAAAACCATACACAAGAAATTGACCCTTTCACTGCGTAATTAAATTTTATTTTCATTCCTGAGAAGACGGAATTAACCACTTTTAACAGCATAAGTTTTTTTTTAAACCCTATGGGATGAAATCAGATTTCCCAAGATAAAGGTAATGAAATTTTGTATGGATATATAAGCTTTATGCAGCAAAAGGGTTAATAAAAAGCATAGAAACAATTCCAAAAAACTTAATTCTTGGTCATGTCATCCTTAATCATTTTATTTGTTTTGTGGTTGCCATCAGCCACTTAAATTATTTCCTAATTTTCCTAGCTAATTTAATGAAAAAGACAATTTTAAGCCATGAAGAGTTTTGGCTGTTAACGAGCCTCAACTTATTCAACAGTCCAACATTCAAGCTGTTTTAAATTCTACACCTTGTACAGAATCATCATCTACAAGAACAATATTTTCTCTCATTTGCCTCATTCATAAAATAGTACTCATATTTTCAAGTTAAGGAAAATGTGCATAAGCCAGTAATTCCATAAAACACTCAACATGGTCAAGTATTGCCAAAAACCTAAAGACATAAGAAAGGGTCTTATTAATTTTTACAAGTTTCAGTAATTCTATTGTCATCACAAGCTAAACTAAGTGAGATTTGGCAAAAAAATTAAGAAAACAAGAGAATACGAAATCTCAATCATTTCTTGCGAACCAAGTTGTGTTATGCTGATTGGTGGATTTACAATAGAAAGAGAAAACAAAACATTTGCTGGTAACATCATTAATTGCATCCACAATGGGTTGAATTGGTCAATAATTTGCTATTAGTTTTATCAAATTGATTTTAGATTTCTATGGTATCATGTCTACGACGACAGAGTAACCGATGTTGACAGAATTATGAAGATCTTCAACGATTAAAATCACAACTACAGACAGTCAATGATGACCTCTAACTTTACTGGTTACATATCAAATTATTTTACATCGCATAAGAATGCAGCTTTAAATTATCACTTCCACCGAGTAATGCATCTAAGAAATTGCTACCACCTACAAAATATCTACAGAAGATCACTGCTCAAACAAGTGCATCTCAGACATTCACAGACAAACAAAACAATTGATCCAGCAGCTAACAACCTCTATGGATAAGGAAGATCAAGGAAACTAATTTGTCACCCTTACTTAATAGATCCAGAAAAACACATACTAGCCCATGTTTTCGCAATGTGGAAACCAAGGTGTTATTCAGAATAAATAACTGCAAATAAGCTCTTAACCAAGAAAGATAGCCATTTATGAAGCCATAGAAATCAAAAAACAATGTGATAAGGTAGATAATTATTGAACAATCACACGGTAGATGCAATTAACGTCACCAGCAAAATAATTCCAACTGCTTAAACGGTAAAGGACAGAAATAGGACACTTACCTAAAACAAGTTCTAGATGTCGAGAATTATTAATCCCAAGATATTTGCTTTCAATTGTAACAGTAGAAAATAATTTAATCCACTCTGAAGAAGATACAGCATTAATACTGGCAGAGTCTGCGTTCCAAACTAAAATCCATTACATGTCTTGGTTTCCTGGAAGGAGCAGAAAAAATAAATTAATTCCTGCATCCAAATAAGCTGAAAGTTATTCTAAAATACAGCTAATCCTTAATTAAACCATAACACAAAACTCACATACCTACCTACACCTCCAACCACTACCATATGTAAATCACCATCTCATTTGCAAATAAACATCAATCCACCCCCTTCCCCCCACCTAACAACTAACTACCCCCCACATCTTTGTTGAGGTAGTGGTACTACCTACTGGACAGCATCATTGAATTAAGATAGGCAATCCGTTAGCGAATTGCCTATGAAATTCAATTGAGCCACTAGCTTTAGCCTCAGAAAATTAACTGGAAACGTCTGCGCTCACTAATCATCCCAAATAGAATTTTAATGAAATTATAGGTTAACTTTTGACCTTTCATTCCAGTTAATTTTCTTTAGCTGAATTCTAAAGACTAATTACTAAATAAAACAAACCAACAGCATTACTCAACCACAAGCCCTCCCCCCTCACCCACTTTAGTTGTCAATTAAGCAAATTTTCCAATGGAATACATTCAGAACCACAGTTGAGATATGCTGATGGTCAAAATCGTAACAAACGTAATGGATACATAAACATTCATGGGGCTCGACAAAACTGGTAGCTTGTTAGATCAATGCTTTTAAACATTCCAAGATGACTACTTAAATTTGTCTACTGTTGGTAGGCATTTTCTATTACACACTTAAATATTTGACAAAGTGCAGTGTATTACAACAAAAGCTAAATGCCTTTATACAAAGAAAAGCAGAGAATTTTCATGAACAAATTCTGAGCTAGTGGACTGACTTAAAACTATCAGGTTACAGCATATATCCAAGGGCTTTTCATGCTGTTTATTGCAGTTTATTACAGACCCCATTGAACTTTATCCGACAATGTTTACAACACTTGAATCTCTTTCGGTGATGCTGTGTCTACTGCATCTTGTCAAGACACTTTTTCTGTGTAGAAATAAATCAAAACATAACAGAAGAACTGCCTATGTTTGGACACACGATCAAAACTTATGTAGAATATTTAATATACTTGTTCCATAATTGACTTTGGTCCGAAACAGCAACGTACCACCGATAATGGACTAAACATACCATCCACCAGCCATGTACTTAAGCCTCATTTTAAAGAAATGACTATTCTCGAAAAACTGCACCTATAGGTGTTGCCACACGAACGGACAAAGGTAATGTGTGACATGATCGCATTGAAGAAATCATATACGATGGAGAGAAATAGTATTACTATAGGTCTTTCGTCAATTTTTTCCTATATGGATGTTGCCAAGAGATGCATCGAAGAAGGGGAAGAATTTCTGAAGGATAAGCACATCATTTATTTCGGTTATACTTCAGAAATGGACTTGCAAATGCACATCACTGCATTTTGTTTGCAAACTAGCGCACTGAGTGATATGCCATACAAGATATGATGGAGAATAGGTAATGTTTCAAACGAGACCAATTTTATCTGCGTAAAGCTGTACTGAGCAGAAAATGCAAGCACTGCATAACCACTTTGCTTTACATCAATCGCAAAGGAATCAACTACCAAAACAACAAAATCAACAAAAAATAATAAGTTTTCTCAAAATGATGGCTGCTTATGACCATGCTTAGCTTCACAATCCATCTTGTTCGAATTTATGGAAGCTTACACCATGTTTGTATCTCACATTCACTGCGGGATTAAACAAAACATGTGCGAACGCGATATGACCAAAATATGAAGTGCCACGCTAACATGCTTCCCCACACTGAAACATTGATAGAGTAATTTAATTAAACGCCACTAGAGTACACATCAAATGCTTTTTAGAATAAGTAATTTGGGAGCTCTATTTGAGGTAACACTGCATTGTAAGAGTGTATTAATGTTGCATACTGAATTTAATAACTGGGCTGAGAGAATTTGAAAACCTTTTAGCTAGTTTTTAAGTTGAAAATGGAAAGTAGAATTATTCTAAAAGTGACTTGATAATTTCCATACAATGACTTCGATGAAAGTAAATCAGACCACACCCAGATGTAAAAACTGACGACTTTTTGAGGAACCAAACATTGGAGACTTCTAGGAATTCTCCACAGATGTTGATTTTCGATGACCTGGTGCCAATTGAATAACACACCTAATTGAATATGGTGGTAAGATGACTTATGAGATTCCAAACACTGAAGACTACCTAGATGAATTCTGACCAGATTTCGTGTTCAAATAAAAACGAGTTCTCACAATTGGATGTGGAGGTCATTGAAAATTGTTTAAGTTAAATGGATAATTACTTGAAATACGAAAATAATAATGCATGAAAACTAGATATTAAAGATCACTTTCGAGGAGTTGTTTGTTTTATAAGGGAATTTGAAATAAAGAACATCTCATTTTCATTATTATCACATTCAATGTCCATATTTACACACAATTTTAAGGAAGTGACATTGTTCCTTTTAATTTATACAACTTTCAATAAACACCACTTCTGACCAAGAGAGATTGTTTACAATCTGTACATTAATTCATCAAAATTAACATTTGTGCAGAATTCATCTAAGAAGACCCTTCAATGTTTGGCATCTCCATAAAAGCATCTTACCACCATATTCGACTAGTAGTGTATTATCATCTGGATATGAGATCATCAAAGATCAACATCTGCGCAGAGTTCCTCGAAGTATCCTAGAATAAGTCATCGCGAGATTTACATCCGAATATGACCTACTTTACTTTCATCGAACTTGAAAGTACATTCAATCTGTACATCTCCAGAAATTATCATATCACTTGTAGATAATTGTCTACAACTATAAAAAATATTTTGTTGAGCCCCGCATTCAATTGCCACTGACCAGAATTCTTTAGAAAGTCTTTAGTGTCGGCCAACATTTGGTGTCAATCCACTTATGTGAGATTACAATCAGCATTTCCTCATATGCAAAGGTTTCCTAAAAAAGGAATGTATTACTTCAATTAATTAATCGATCATACTTTTAAATGAACAATATCACTTACATACTTAATTACATAAGAGTAGGAGTTGAATTCTGTATAATTAATTTTTAAAAAATGATAACTCCATTTTAATGTAAAAAAAATAGAAATAAAATAAATATTAAAAACAGTTAAGAAAGTCACCTGCTGTGGAGAAATACAAATATTGAAGAAGATGAAACACATATGAAACGAAGGTCTTGTGAAGAAATTTACAGGGAAAACAGAAAAACAGTAAACAAGAGAAGAAAATCTAGATGAAAGTCCGATGATCAGTAGCATGTTGATAATAAAATTTAAATGAATAAAAAATAACATTTTAGGGATTTTTATCCCATCTTCAGTTTGTAAACTTTTGAATGAAACTTCAGTTAAAACAATATAATTGAACCACAACACCTTCGTTTCATCTGTTTCCCTTTTTTACATTAAAATGGAGTTATTTTTTTTAAATTAATCACCTATGTACTTTGAATTGCTTACCAAAATATCCACTTCTAAGGCAAACCTAATTTATTCCAAAATAGGAATCTCCAATTAGTCATTATAAAAATAAATGGAAAATAATCAAATTTGTCATCTTAAAAATGGAAACTTCTCAATAGATATTTCCATTCACAAGTGATAATACTCATCCCAAGTTCATCTTGAAGTGGTCATTTTATGCCAAATGGTCTAAATGCATTTAATTCTCCATTTCCAATCTTCATGAAATTGTGTAAATGTAGAATCATGCATTAAGTGATGCTATGCAAAATTTCACTTACAGAAATCGTATTGTTTGTGTGCAAGGGTCTCCAGCTAAAAGCAGGGCTTGTGTGGCACACATGAAATGCTAAGTTTCAAAACTTATTGTTCCCCAACAGCACCTAGTAGCCTGAAAATTGGCAATTTATGACCACTTTTAATGGTTTCTGCAAAGGATATTGTATCTACTTTTGAAAAATTTTATTATATTTGCTATCCCATGACAAAGTGGGCAAAATAATTTGTCGTAAATTTCTGAAAATATGCAACAAGCATTTGCTGCACATAACCTTAATACGGCATTTCCAGAATGCTTATACTTTTACTAGCTAATCCAGCCTGTAGATGTCTGTAGCCAGCCAAGGTTGTATTCTAGGTTATTTGGTTTTGGTGATATTTGCCTTCCAATTATGGGTGTTAATTTTACATAGGGAATATAAAGGACCCACAAAATGAAATGGCAGATTTCCTGGCCAAACGAGGAAGGGAGTACGGAACAGAAATCCCTCACTTGCCAAATGATATAGGAAGCCTATTATCAAACATTAGCAAAATCAATTGGAAAAGAGAACAAAGGAACAACCCTACTGCTATCAAATTCAAAAAAATATTTAGACAAATTTCTAAACAAACAACACCTCTCATGCTATTACACAAAACAAGATACAAAACTTCTCTTCAGGATAAGATCGTGACATTGTGCAGTAAAAAAAACATCTGTTTAGGCTCTCCCTCTGCCAATCCCCACTCTGTGAATGTGGTAAAACCGAAACTTTAGACTATCTGATTTTCAAATGCTCCAATTTCAATATACAAAGAGAAACTCTCAGTGAAGTATTCAAACACAGAAAAATCCTAATGCAAATCGAATCACTATTCCTCAGATCCAAGCCACAAAAAGTACTGGAGATCATTACTATCAGCAACAAAAGACTTCCTGGCCAAATGCAAATTACTCTCAAGAATTCTTTCCTTATATGAGGCAGTAGTGACAAACAAGATCATAGAAAATACCCTATTATCATTACAGCCCAGACAAATATCGAAAAGAAAAGGTCACCTCTAAACAGTAGAGAAAGGACCTAGAAGTGACCCAGCAAAAAAAAAAAAAAAAGTCTTCCCTAATCAAGTTCTTTATAACACTTTCAGAAAGAGCAGGTTTTTCTCTTGAAGAATCATCCTGTTTTATATCAGAGACTAAGGCCTCTTACACATTGTGGACTGGTTGCTGGCAATCTCGAGACATAACTAGAATAGTTACAGTTTACGCACATGGCTTCAGCAGCCCATCAGATGCCAGAGGCCAGAAAATCAAGATCAATGCATTTGGTGACTGGGAAGTTACGCAAGCACAGGGATGGCTTGTTTCTATTGAAGTCTACGCACTGTGCAAACAACTACTCTTTCCCGATCGTGTTTTTTCCTTATATCTTTAAAATAAACAATCACAACCAGCCCGAGGATGATGCTAGCTGTGTGGCTTCTCAAGATCCCATGCTTCTGAAGTCCACATGCCTTGATTTTCCAAGTTACAAATATTTATGAAAATAGGTCCACAGGAGCATGAGGCCTCGCTTTTTTATTGAACTTTGTCATTAAACCCCCATGTCCGATTTCATTTTAAATTATCTCGTTTTCGCAAGACCATGGAAAAAATTTGGAACATGCCTTTATTTCCATGTTCTTGTAATGGGTCATTTTGTATTTCTTTTTTCCTGTTTTGTGTTTTTTAATAACATAGCTATTGCAATTGCATCTTCCATGCTAAGAAAAAAGAAAAACCTCTTGTCCACAAAAATCTTTTTGTGGACAAGAGGTTTTTTTTCTTTTTTTTAAGATGTCATTATCCACAGTGGTATCCTATTACTCATACGTCTTCCATGTCAATCTTAAGAGATAGCAGACGCAGAGCTATTCTTCACTAAGAGGATGAGAATGAATGAGAGCAATCGAATGATGGAGGCTATTTATTTACCTATTCAGTCTCCCGTCTTCGGTTTTCTATTGTTTCTGATTGTTCGCAACCACAGTTGCCAGTAACTAGTCGACAGCTGTGTCAATGTGTAAGACAAGAAAACATACTTTGAAAAGTCTGGTTATTTAGTTATGCGACACAGAATTTTATTAAATTATTTTTTGTTATAGATCATATAATTATTGTTGAATAAAATTGCAGAGGTCAAAATTTTTACATACAGCGTCGAGTCACATTATTATGACCATTGACTAAGTTTGTCTTCGGGGTTGCCCAGCCGAGGAACTACGGAAATTGGTTACGTGACTATATAAGTTAGGCTTCCACTATGTTCAAAATACATCACTCCTTACTGCAATGGGTAAGAAACGTGATTTATCAGATCTGCAAAAAGAGGATGATAATCAGCTTTCAGGCCAAGGGTGGCAGTATTTCGGAAACTGCACAATTTGTGAACTGTTCTAGTGCTGCTGTAGTTAATGTGTACCATGACTGGGAAAATGGGAGCGTTCAGAGTAAACTGTATGAGAAACTGTGGAGCACAACGTCCATTGATGAGAGGTGAACTTTGGCTACAAAGGTGTGTGAAGGCCAACTGAAGAGCTACAGTGGACCAACTTAGCGCTCAAATCAACGAGGGTGCTACCAGACATGTCTCTAAAACCACTCTGCAGCAGACGGATGGTCACCGCCAAAAACTGCTTCAATTTGCCCAACAGTACAGAAACTGGACCACTTCCGACTGGAAAAAAGGTTGCCTTCTCCAATGAGTCACGATTTCTGCTCCCAAGAAGTGAAAGCCGTTGGCAGGTGAGGCGAGAAACATTGAGAACAAGCATCCTGCAACCATTGTTGGACTAATCCAGGTTGGCGGTGGCAAGGTCAAAGTGTGGGGAGTGTTCTCATGGCATAGTCTTGGCCCACTGATACATGTGGAAGGCACTCTCAACCGATTCAGTTATTTAACCATAATTGCAGATCAATTCACACCCATAAATAGCAATTGTCTTCCCATAGGGGGATAGCACTTTCCAGCAAGATAATGTGACGTGTCATACAGCTGCAATTGTTCAAAGGTGGTTTGAGGAACATGACCAAGAGTTCCAAGTACTACCCTAGCCCCCTAATTCCCCAGGGACCTCAACCCAATCGAGAACCTTTGGGATCACCTCAATCGTCATGTGCGTGCTATGGAACAACCACCGCTTACACTTCAGCAGCTATCAGATGTTTTACAGTCTGCATGGCAACAGCTACCAGTAGAAACCTACAAGAATCTTACTGACTCACTCCTACAACTTCTAGCTTCTGTCCGTGCTGCTAAAGGCTGTCATTCGGGATATTAGCTGGTGGTCATAATAATGTGACTCTGTATTAAACACAGAAAATCCTTGTGTTGCTCCATGAAAGTTGAGTCGCTACAATTCCTTCTCTAAAAAATTTATTCTATGGATTCTTTGTTATTTCTATTACTTAAAAAAAAATATCTGATGATGAAATAGGAAAGAAGTTATTGTTTCATAAGAGATTGGAATTTATCTTCAATGTAAAATATGAGCTCATCTATCAAACTTTACTGCCTTGTAGAAGAGATATCTGTGGGATACCAGAACAGCCTATTACTGCTAACTCATATAACTACAACAATAAGAACTTGTATAGTTTGATTGATGGGCTCATATGATGCATTGAAGATAAATTCCAATCACTTATGAAACAATAACTTCTTTCCTATTTCATCACCAGATATTTTTTTTCAATAATAAAGAAAGCATAGAATCAAATCTTTTAGAGAACGAATTGGTACCGACTCAACCTCCATGGATCAATGCAAGGATTTTCTGAGTACTTGTGTAATGCGTGAAACTTTTGAAACCTGCAATTTTATTCAACAATAATTATATGATAAATAATAAATTGGAGATGAAGTTCTAAACATCAGGTAATGAAATAGTTTGAAAAACAGAAAGAAAAATTCTGCGATCTGGATTCGAACCAGGAACCTCGTGTATCATATGCTTGATGCCTCTACCAATTGGGCCATCAAATAATAATTATGATCTGTAACTAAGAAATTATTCACTAACAAATAAATAAATAAATAAATAAATGATTTATAATTTTAAAACCCATTTATTAAAATTCAGTGTCGCATAAATAACCAGAATTTTCAAAGTAACTTTTCTTGCTATGTACATTCAAGTCTCCAACATTAAACAGGATGATTCTTAAGGGAAAAGCCTCCTTGTTCTAAGTGTTAAAAAGAACTTCATCAGAGAAGACAGGGAAAGAACCTGCTCTTTAAAATGCAGTGTAAAATTAAAACCCATAGTTAGAAGGCAAATATTGCCAAAACTAAATTAGGAGGATGCATCCTTGGCTGGCTACAGACATCTATGGGCTGGATTAGCTAGTAAAAGTATAAGCATTCCGTAAATGCTGTATTAAAGTTATGTACAGCAAAAGCTTGATGGCAATTGATAATGACAAATTATTTTGCCCACTTTGTGATGGGTTAGCAATAACAATAAATCTTTCAAAAATATGTACGATATCCTTTGCAGAAAACACAAAAATTTTCAGGCTGCTAGCTGCTGCTTTTGGGCAACAATAAGTTTTGAAACTTAGCATTTCATTTGTGTGTGCATCAGTGTTCCACAAGCCTGCTTTTTGCTGGAGCCCCCTGCAACCCTACTATACAACTTCTATAAGTAAAATTTTGCACAGCATCATTTAACCCTTTCAGCCAGTGTGTCCATTTCAATAGACATATGATTTTTATGTATATGAATCTTAAATTCATGTCCAAGTATTTTTTACATATTTGTTTTATTTCTAGGTTTTCTATTTGTTTATTATAAAATTAATTTTTAAAGACACCCATCTCCAATATGATGGACATGAGTCAGTGATCTATCGTTGTATATCACAATTTTATCATTAGCACATATTATTTAGCAGTTTTCAAGCAAGGAAAAAATTCTGCCATTAAAAGAAAAAAAAAATACGGGGTCTGAAAGGGTTAAAGCACAATTCTACAATTACACTATTTCATGAAGATTAGAGATGGGAACTAAAAAAAATTTTTTTTTTTCAAATTTAGACCACTTGACACGACCCACTTTCTGTATTTTCTTTTAAAGTTGAGGTTAGTCATTTTTTCTCAATATCAACTAAATAAAAGTATCGGATAAAAGTATCGGATACTTTTAAATAAAAGTATTTTAAATTTGATCTACACCTCAGAATACAAACCTTCAGAAATGAAGAAAGTAACTTTTAAGCAGGTTATCGTTCCGCAATAATCTACCCTCTGTACAAGATTAAGATCAACTTTTAAGCATCTATTTCACTTTTTAGTCAACATCTTTCAGAACCTCAACTAAAATAAAATCTTGTAAACATTCCAAGGAGGAGCTTTAGCCGTGAAGCAGAAATACATTTATACGTTTATTAACAAAAATAAATTAACCCCCCCCCCCCCCCTGCCTCCTGAGTAGGATAAGGTAAGTCATCTATTTTTACCCCTTCATCTGCACTTTTTACCTCTTCCCAAGTTTTTTTTAATCAATAAATTGATTTTCTCGAATGTAATATGTAAAAAATGTAAAAAAAACCTCGTATCTTCTTTCCTTTCTCATCATTTCCGAACGTATGATATATCACATGACATATGTTGCCATAGTTCTAAGGACCAAGTTTTTGCCACCCCTGCAAATCCAATCCCACTGGAACAATTGGGCCTAAACTTCATAGTTATGTATATCTTGCCTAGAGGAATCTGGATACCGAATTTCACGCCTTTACGTACCTATATAGCATATAGATATGTAGCCCTCTCTGAATCCCACCCCCGCATACCAATCAAAACCAAACTAAATAGTGCAGATGGACATGCCCATAGTAAGCTACATCCAAATTTCAACCTTCTACCTCAAAAAAAATGTAAAAATTATGAAGGGGATGGACTGACATTAAAAAACAAATAAGTAGCTCCATTTTTATTCTACTTACGAGGGTCAGTCAAATGAAAACCGGAAATATTTTTTTAAGCTCCTTTATTACAGACGGAGTTGGTACACCATTTTTCAATGAGGTACCCATCTTTTCGATGCATTCCGCCATCAAGTCGGGAAGGCATGAATACCTCGGGAAAAAAAAATCATATAATGGAGGTTTTCCTTATAGGAATCTGCATACCGAATTTCACTCCTTTATATGCATAAATACACCTAGACCTTTTGGTCCCCTCTAATTTTCACCCCCAAAACTCTGCCCTTAGTGGGCTATTCAAAACCATATTAAATAGTGAAGGTGCACATGACCATAGTGAGCTACATTCCAAATTTCAACCTTCTACCTCAAAAAATGTAGAAATGATGAAGGGTGATTCAAATCGTGTGTAAAATAAAACCAATAAGTAGCTCCATTTTTCCGCTACTTAATAAGCTTATAGATTATGAGCACTTGAGCAATCATGCGTCAACAAAGCAATTTCACGTGCGTGCGCCGATGTCAATAATGCTTCAAAGATGAACAGAAAGTAACATAATGCTTCAAAGAATGTATTCCTTCTTGACAAATCGGTTGTTATATGACAAGCCAGTATCTTTGAATTCTTTACACTCACTGTTTTAGCATGTGAATTCGACTTGAAGGGGTCCACGAAAAATTCTGAAAAGTTGATACGACCGAGCTAAGACTTTGATGGTCATATTTCTGAAAACAGAATTTAAAAAAGTTAATCTGTTTTAGAGTTATCGTGCAAATGGCGGCCGGCCGGCCGGATAAACGTACACACCAAGGGCGCATTCTTATAAGTAGCTTTTATGCTAAAGCTCCTAATAATTAACTTTATACAAAAAAAAAAATAATTAAAAAAAGTAATGTTAATAAAATTAAATAAAATGGAATCTCCTGTAAAAAACAAAATCTCTACTTTTTATTAATGAGAGGTTGAAGTCTTAATCTAAATTATTGATTTATTTGATCTTTTATTTTAATCTCATCATAATTAGAATTATTTACTTAAAATAAAGAAAAATTAATTGAATGTAATAAAGTTATTAATTGGAATAAAATAATTAAAAAATTTTTGAGCTCACTATTTTTTGATTCTATGAATCTGATTCCAATCTTTTTATTATTGTTGTGTGGCTTGTTTTAAGCCATCTAAGCCTTGTTCAGTAATGAACCTTACCTTCCATATTTTCAAAGCTCTGGTTTCAGCAAAATTGCTTCAAGGTATTCTGGTAATTAATGTAGACTTCTTGTAAAATACCATTTAGGAAGAAGGTATCAGCATTCACTTGATGGTTTGTTGCTGGGCGTATCCTTTTTCAACAAACCGCACTTTTCTCCTTTCAATTAAACGATTTTTTTGTTGATATTTTGTCCTTGTGATCCAATCCCTTGTTTCCAAGATGGATGATCAACAATTGACCATGCTTTCTTTATGATCAAAGAATTATATTTGTTTTTCCCATGGCAGTTTTCTTGGATTAGACTTCATTCCTAACCTAATCACACCTTGATCCTTACCATTTTTCCATTTCCACATATCAAAATCGTCTTTATCAATCTGGTACATTTGAGTTTTCACTTTTTGCTAGATAAACAGCACAGTTTCGCACTTAAGAACGTCGCATTACTCACAGTCTGCAATAGCTGACAATGGTGGTCATTTTCAACTGCAATGGCTCACTCGTACAATTCACCCAATTGTCGAGTCAACTGCCATCTTCCAAAACCTATGTGCAGTGGAAGCAGAGCATGATTGTGCAATGGAATGAATGAAGTCTCCAAAACTACATAGTGGTTAGAATTATTTTAATTGTAAATTTGATTTGGTTTTCAACCTCAATATTATTATTTAATTTAATTACATGTATTTATTTATGTTGAGGTTAAAAACAAAATAAAATAAAGCAAATAGCAATACACTACTACATACAATACCCTATCAAAAGTCATGGGACAACCCTTATTTACATGAAAATGAGACATTCCTTCGCAATTTCACTGTTGGCATTCTTCCCAGCACTACGTAACAGAGTATGCTATTATAGGATGATGCTTGCATGAATGCTGTAAGACTGTCTCAAAGAAAAGAGCTTTCAGACTTCCCAAGAGGTACAATTGTTGGGTGCCATCTCGCAGCAAAACTATTAGAGAGACGTCAACCCTCCTAAACATCCCAAAACATCCGGGCATGGAAAGAGAAAGGCACCACCTAAAACTGAAGACCCAAGATCATGTCAGCTAGAGACCAAAGGGCTGTTCATGAAATGGTCACTGCAAACCGTCACACATCACTTAATGAACAGACAAGATCGTTCATAGAGTCGACGGGAATGACTGTGAGCAACCTGGCTGTTTGCAGGGAACTGCATGCAATGTGTTTTTGTGGCAGAGCGGCAGCCAACAAACCTCACATTAGCACCAGCAATTGAAATGATGCAAAGAGCGACAATTTTGACTCTGGATCAATGGCGAATGGTTGAATGGAGTGATGAGTCCTGCTACACCATCTGACATTTGGATGGATGAGTTTGGGTATGGAGAACGTTATCTATCAAGTTGTGATAAGCCCACTGTGAAGTTCGGTGGAGGATTGGTGATAGTGTGGGGCTGCTTTTCATGGTATGGGTTGGGTGCAATCGTTTCTGTGGACAGACATCTAAACGCAGAGTGTTACTACGACATTTTGGACAATGCAGCATTCCCATCTCTCTAGTAGCGCTTTGGCCTCCGAATATCATTTCGTACTCCACCCCAGCTGCTCGCACCCTGAACCCACGCACCTCCATCACCTCCGACAAATAATCCCAGTCCGGAGTTTATCGCCTGAATTGTGCGTTTTGCGATATGTTCTATGTGGGATTATCAACCCGCAATCTTGCCTTGCATTTCAAAGAACACCTCGACTCGTATAAGAAAAGGGATGGTGTCTCTCACTATGCCAACCATCTCGCAGATTCCGGACACACTTTGAAGACACAAGAAGAGGTTATGTCTATCTTGCACATCTGCAATAAACCAGAAAAAATTGCCACCCTCGAAGCGATCGAAATATTCAAGGCCAAGAGGTCCACTCCCCACTTGCTTCTCAATTGCCAGACGGACTTTAATGTGTATGCAATACTTAGTTCTTTATCTGATCTACTATGATTTTCTCTCGTTTTCTTTTCTTTATTTTATGTTTCTTCTGCATTTTGTAAATTTTCTTACCCTTTTATTTTATTTTGTTGTTTTTATGTAAATCCTCTTGTCTTCGGACAACCGGATATGTTCTCTTTTCGGTCCGCGTTTAACGAACACCATCTCTGTACGATTTTTTTTTTGTATTTTTGAAAAAAATTTTGTATTTATTTTATTTTATTTTAATGGCCATTACATCCTTTTTGAACTCATTGGCTCCCTTGCTTTATATCCTATTGGTTCTTATATTTATTTACGTTCTGTATATATAAAGGCTTGCATGCCTCTTGCTGTATATCCTTTACAAAGCCAGGAATAAATGGCAAAACTAGTTGGAACTCCTGATGTCCCTCTGTTATACTGTAAGGCCATCACCTGTTTATTCATATTAAATTTCTTTTCTATAAATTTAATTATTTTAGTTGAAGTTTCTGAAAGATCTTAAAAAGAAAAAAATAGACGTTTAAAAGTTGTTACATTTCTTAAGGTGAATAATAAATGTTGAGGCACCAATTAACTTAAAATATTTTCATCAAGTTAACATCAACTCCATTTCAACATGAATATTTAAGTAAACAAAGCTTAAAAAAAAATAAGTATTTATGTGGATCGTACTAATGAACAGATTAAAAGTGCAACACTCTTTACCCACAACTAAAAAAGGCACAAAACAAGAAATAAAACAAAAAGAATGAAAAAAACAATACAATCTGTGACAAGTCACGTATGGCCGAGTTTGTTTTTGGTTTTCATAGGAAATAATTTAGTAATTTTTTTTTTGTAATAGGTTATTAATATTTGGGGATTAAATAATAAAGTTTTGATTAGTGTAAATTGTGTTGTATCAGCTCGATATCGTTTAAATAATATATATTGGTATTTAATGAATATAGTTTATTTTTAATGGAATTATTATGGTTCGTTATAAGTTGAAAATTGTTGCTTTTGTAATAATAACTCCGTTCCGTTTGCATTACCAGCAAAACGCAACAGAAGGCCTGATGGTGTGTATTGTTATTGTTGAGAGCAACTTCTGGGAAGATGAATTTGTGTCATCCTCCAATTGTTGTCGACGTGTGGCTTGTGCTGAATTTGGGAGCTTTGTGTTTGTTTTTTTTTTTGGGTGTAAATATAAAAAAGTTCGTCAGAGACGGACGTAGAAAAGTTATGTTGGAAAACTATGTCCTGTTGTTATGTGAGCGCTGGAAAAAGGGATACTGCTTCTTGCGATGCGTTCACCATAATCTTCAAAGATAAGTCTATTAATACTGTTCTAGCAACAAAGAATAAGTACTGTATCTTTTTGTCTGTTGCCAATCCATATTTTAGACGAGTTTTTTAAGAATTTCAGATGCGTAATAGAATGATCGCATGAAGATGTTCGATGGGTGACGAGTTCTGAGTGGTTCAATGGAAAGTCATAATGAGTGCGAGTATGGATCTTAAACAAGTATTCCAAGTAGGTGAGATTCCAGAGTTGATGACTGCGGTGGTGAGTGAATTTTCTCTTATTTTTTCTCTGACTGAGAGGACACAGAGGCCACGGATAGACATTCTATTAGTTATGCGTTGAGACTGACGTACTGCGTATATAGAGTGTTGCGCTGTTAGGCGACATCAGTATATTGACCTCAGAATAACGTACAAATTTCCAGATCCCTTGAAGTACGTTGTAACGGGGTTTTACTGTACAAGTTATTTATACAATCTGTTTCAAGGTGTATTAAATTCGAAATTAATTTTATGATGCTACCTCATCGAAGAAAGTTTTCAATCACCAGAATATTCACCAACACCCCTTTACAAAGTGGCTCCGACTTTTCATAGTAGCACCTTCCTTCCTATCTCAAAAACAGATTAATCTGTTTCTAGAAACATCAGAACTTTAGAGAAATATAATACGAAGATTTAATCGATCATTCTCTCCATGCAAGTGAGGTGTGGAATACTTCGTGATCGGTACTGTATCATGCATTTTAACTTTTTTTTTCTTGTTTAATATAAATTTTGAATTACTGCCACATGTACTAACAAAAGGTTAGTGGCCAGCCCAAAGAACAATCAGTTAGCAAAAGGCTTCCATGTCCACAGTGGCTTAATTTGCTAGTGTCACCATGATTAGCCAAAGTTCCTGGTTGGAGAGCCCAGCCTATGGATTTTTCTATTATTGTTTTGATAATTTAAACATCTGAGGTTTGGCATTTTGATGGAAGCCATGCAATAGACGAGTCCAACCATCTTACCTGCATAGGATTGACTGGTTAGATTGCAGTCCATTATGAGCACTTAAGCAGTTCGAGAATTATACAAATTGTGTTTACAAATGCTTTAGACTAATAATATTTACTGTCTTGTGGATCACAAGGCTCCCAGTTTTGAATAAGATCAAGAACTGCTTATTTCAAACAAAACAATAGTGTATGAAGAAATCTCATGTTGTTAACGTGTGTTGATCAGCTTAATATTAAATGCTAGCCATCTGAATTATTTTCAA